>LUCM01008081.1:137497-255656 GCA_008360955.1 Fasciolopsis buskii
GTGGGACTGCAAGAGCAGTCGGCGTCCGAAATGATAGTTGTGTTAAGCGCAGCTTATTTGTCATCTCGGCATACGCCCCCAACAGACTGCAGCACTGACATGCAAAAAGACCAATTTTATAACGAACTCGTCACCCCTGTTCAAAAAGGCAAAGGCTGACACTGTAGTTGTGGCAGGTGATTTTAATGCACAAGTTGGAAAACTGAGTGCATCGGAATCCTGTTTAGGTGGGCGGTGCGACTTTCCTGCTCAGCGAAAAGATAACGCAGAAAGACTTCTTCAGCACTGTGCAGACAATATTCTATTCCTATCTAGTACGAATTTACGAGACAGTTCGCGTCGCACTGCGACATGGCGCTCTAACTCTACAGATAGTCAGATAGACCATATTGATGTAAGCTACGTTTGGCGCAGTTCTGTCCAGAACTGTAGATCATACTGGACCACGTACGTCGAATCGGACCATGCGTTAGTTTTAATGCGATTTTTGCTACAGCTCAACGGCCGTCGACGCAAGCCACAAACCCGACTGGCCGTCGAACGTCTGTCTGATACGGCTGTTCGCAGCGGCTATGAGCAGAAACCATCCGAGGGAGTAAGAACTTCGATGAGCAACAATGTAGACAAGCAGTGGGATCAAATTTAGCAGACTATGCATTTGGCAGCAGATTTCGCCTGTGGTCCCAGACCTACCATTCATCAAAAACACTGGATCTCGCAAGGGTCGCTAAGTCTAATGGAGCAAAAACGCGAGCTGCGTAACTGCAAGGAAGTGAGTAAGATGCATCGGCAGTTGCAGCGTCAGTTGACCATAAGCCTTAGGAATGACCGCGAAAACTGGTGGGTTAAGGTGGCCGAAAAGATGGAAGTGGCGTCCGCTTCAGGTAACAGTCAAAGACTATTTAAGCTTATACGCGACAGCGGTGGGCGGCGAACTTCGGTTAGTGAAGTCGTGTGCAAAAGGAATGGAGGAGTCATCCATGGTAGACAAAAAAGGATGGACCGTTGGGCAGAGCATTTCAAGGATCAATTTAGGTGGTCACACGCTAACGTATTTAATCAGACGTCTGGAGCTGTGAATCCCTGGGAGGTGTCACATGATCCCCCAACGGAAGTGGAAGTGGAGTCAAATATTCGGCTTCTGAAGAGGAAAAAAACTGCCGGTCCCGACGACCTGCCTCCAGTTCTTTTCAAACTTGGTGGAGAAGCTTTGGTGAAATCCCTTACCTCGTTGCCTCATGATGGTCGGAAAGAGAGGCGTATTCCGTTATCGTGGGGTGAGTCGCTGATTGCACCCATCTTGAAGAAAATCACACGGAGTGATTGTAACAATCATCGTGGGATTAGTTTGATTCCGATAGCTACTAAGGTGTTAGCTTCGATAATGCTGCGCCGTTTGACACCGATTTGCGAGAGTAATATCCGCGAACAACAGGCCGGATTTCGGCCAGGTCGAGATTGCATCGACCAAATATTCACTCTTCGACAGCTACTGGAAACGCGCCACACGCACCGCCGCCCTACGATCGTAGTCTTCCTCGACTTGAAAGGTGCTTTCGACTCCGTGGATCGACCAGCACTACTCAGTGCTCTTCACCGTAAGGGTATGACAGCGAAGTTCATAACCCTGTTGCGAGCATTGTACTCGCATATTTATGGTCGTGTGAGGGTGTATGGTGAACTGTGACGTTCATTCGTAACGACTAGTGGCGTTCGGCAACGGTCTTCCCATCTCTCCATTCCTGTTCAACTTCGTCATGGACGAGGTGATGGAAAATGCTTTGGGAGGTCTCCAAGATGTAGGAGTCTAACTGGGAAGTTGAGGGAAGCTATGCCACCTAGGGTACGCAGATGACATCGTGTCCTGTTCTAGTCTGCGGATCATGCACATTGCGCACTTGGTGAACTGTCGAGATTGGTTGCTCGGTTTGGCATGTGCCTTGCACCTTCAAAGTGCAGAGTACTGTGGCAGGATTGGACGACAGCAGCGCCGAACTTGATACTGGATGGAGAGGAACTAATGATGGTAGTGGGCTGTGATTATACCGCGATGTGAGGGTATCACGGTGGTAGCTCGGGATTGGAGGTAAACACACGTATGTCCCAGGATCGAAGAGCTTACACTGGACTGAAGCACTTGTGTCATCGGCCTAATATGTCACTGAAGTTGAAAGGTCGTGTGCACTGTGCCGCAGTGCGCTCAGTTCTGTTGTACGGTTGCAAAATATGGAATATTCTTGCGGCAGATGTTCGTCGATTAGAGGTTTTCGACCATCGATGTCGACGTAGTATGGATAGGATTGGATGGAGTGGCCGGATGAATAATGTGAAAGTCAGGAATCGAGTACTAGGTGCCGGCTCTCAGAACACCTTGTTTCATCGCATGAAACAGTAGACTACACTGGTTGGATCACCTGTTGCATATGGCGAACACTCGTCTTCCATACCGTGCCCTATTCTGGGTTCCTCCCACCGGGTGGAGAAACCTATGTGAAGTTCGTCAAATGCCGTGGCAACGTGGGATGAGAAAATGTACGGCGACATTAGGTAAAGTAGGTGTCTCACATCTCCGCGGTTGGGGTCCGAAAGAATACCTGGCTGGAAATACTGAAGGATATGGCAATGAACCATGAACAGTGGCGACCGTGTTGTCATTTTCTATCGAATCAGAATGATTGAAACAATGCGTTTGTACAGTTAGACTGCATCCTGTGTTGGCTGGGGTGGCATCTTACCTTTTTTCACCTGCTTAGGTCCACTCCCTGTTTCCCTTGGATATTCACTCTTTTTATAGAAACTAGTAACTGGGGGAGAGGCGGTGGTTAGAGAGGCTTACTTTGCTGCTTAACGCTGAGCGTTGATGATGATGGGCGCGGGTCAACCATCATCCCCAGATCGCATTCATCGTCGGTTTTCCCTAGCATAGAACTGTGAAAGGAATATCTGTGTGTTACGTGTCTTTTTAGGGCCCAGTTGGATGTGCACACATTTTTCACAGGTCATTGGCAACTGCCATTTCTCCGACCAGCGGTCGAATCCGCCCAGGTCATTCTGCAAGTTTCCGGTGACCCGGTTCTTTGATTATCTCCCAGAGTTTCAGGTCATCGGAGTAGATCAAAGACGGAAATTTCACGACCTGTGGAATATTTTTTATGAACATCAAGGACAGCAGTGGCCCCAAGAGAGCCTTATGGCACATCATTGCCCACCCCGTGGGGGTGGAATACTAATCTTCAATCAAGCGGCATGTCTCCCTGGAAATGCGAAAGACTTCAGCTTCGCTATCAGTCTGCGGCGTGAAACTTTGTCAAAAGCCTTATGGAAGTAGATATAAATAACATTTGTCAGACGGCTCTGACCCGCTGATTGGGAGCAACGCTCACGAGCCAGAAGATTGGACGGATGGAAACATCGCTTCTGAATGACATGTTGCTGGAGAATGTGCAGGTGTTCGTGTAAATGAATGGAAACCAACTGTTCCTTGAGTTTTTCCGCTAAGATCACAGGGCGGTGATTTGCCGCCTGCGACTTAATTCCACCCTTAAACAACGTTACCACCGTGGGTTTCTTCCACGCCTTAAGTAAGCTGACCTGCTCCAAGGATCCGCTAAACAGTTTCGTTAAGACTGGTGCGACTTACTTGGTCAGTTCTTCTAATACCTTCGGGTGAATCTCGTCCTGGCCGGGTGATTTATGCGGCACTAGGGCATCTGTGACCTCAGCGAATGGGCGTTCAACCATTATTGGTATCCCAGTTATGGTGGTGAGCGGTGAAGGCAGAACCTCAGAGGCGTAGTGTCTTTCCAGAAGTTGAGCTTTTTCATAATCTGAATCAGTTGAGGATCCGCTTCCTACCAGCGCAGGGACTATCGGACGCTATCTTATTCTCCCCCTCAAGTAACCGAAGAGGCACTTGGGGGCGGTTTTGGACTCCACAGCCAAACGTTCCTCATATGCTTTCCTTTTTGTAAGTTTGGGCGCGATATACCTGTCGTAGCGCTCGCCCGTCAGGTGATATTCCCATAAACGATATCTGCTACGCAATCGCCTCCTTAGTTCTTTGTCAAACCACGGAGGCTACCCAGCCTGTGTAGTGCAAAGGAGCTTACTAACCTCGCAAATTGTTCCTTGAAAACAGCACAGGTGTGGTCTACGTTATCACAATTTGCAACTCACGAACTGTTCGCAGCTGTCGCCTGCATCTCCTCGAAGGAAATACACCAGACGTTTGAGCCACGTCGCGCTCTCCCTGGAACTGCTGCACCGCACTTCCAGTGTAGTGACAAAGTGGCATGATCACTGTTGTCCGATATTATAAGAATACTTATGTGGGACAAGTCAGAGGTTCTTGCTGAGAAAACTAGATCTAAGATGGATCTCTGCCTCCCTCCGAGAAGGTTCGCACACATGCTGGTGTAAGTGCAACGTTCCTGCACACGTTTTGCAACAAAAACGTGTGTCCCACTAAGTCTTCCCCAACTAATGAGTGTGCAGTTCGCAGCTGATACCTGTGCTGAATGCATCAGCATTTGCTGCATAGGTGGCAAATTCTCTTTCAGTAATGCATTAGCGCAAAAGAGAGAAATAAACATCGACTCGGAAGTGCGAATGACGTGAATCAAACAAGGGGAGGCTTTTCGCCATATCTAGGCCGGCAAGGCGGTCGAGTACGAGCGCATAACAGGATCGGAACTACTAAAATAAGCCTGATAAACTTATCTATATGCAGCTGATTACTGGTTACAAACAGCAGCCGAATGCAGCTTGCAGCGGAACACGGATCTGTTCCCGCGTCGATTGATTAACCGAACGTTGACTGCCCAGCACGGTTGCCATTCGCGCGTTGCTCACGCACACTCATGTCAAAATATACTCAACCGTCCACTGCACCCGACTGTGTTCTCGCTGTACCGGTCGAGTGTCTGGGTTATCAGTACTGTACAAAGCCGAGTAAAGGATGCACAACTTGTCACGACGGTTAAGGGCAAGCAAACGCAATACGAGATTCGCATTAAGGTAAACTGTCGTTCAAGCTTCAAGCATGTGAAACAACGGGAAGTTGTCGTTATAGGGACATGATTTCCTACGCTACACATAATTTCAGACATTATTGACTGGTTGGCGTAGTCGTACGCTTGGCAATGGTAAGAACATGAAATCTTCATGAATAGTTAATCCATCATCATCATCATTGTTCAGCGTTAAACAGCAAGGCAAGCCTCACTGACCGCCGCCTTTTCCAAATAGGTCACATGTTTCTATATTAACAGTGAATATCCAAGGGGAACAGGGAGTGGACTTACACAGTTGGAAAGATAAGAACGCTGCACTAGCCAACACACAGAACAGCCTAACCACATAAACGCAGTGTTTCGATCAGTCCGACTTGGCAGGGAATGACAACAAGATCACCATCGTTCACAGTTCACTGCCATATTCTCCATCCACCCAGTTGTCGGGACTTTCGGATCCAAAGCACAAAGACGTGAGACACCTACTTTACCTAGGTAGACTGTACATTTGCTCATCCCATGTTGCCACGTCATTTACTTACCTCCAAATGGTTTTTCCCATTCCTTGGGAATTAATTGACAGTAATTAATGGACAGTGATTTCGTTGTTGGCCGTGAGATATGGAGGTCTGAAGAATCCACAAATAACGCTGTAAATAAATGACCAATTAACTAACAATGGACTTCATGATCATCCATTTCTCTTATCTGAACCAGTGCATTGTTTTTTTGTGCGCTAAGAAATTTGCGGCTTTGTACTGAGGTTAAATGCGCAATCATCAAAATGGTATTCAGTTAGAAATTGACGGTCGGTATGAGTTACGAAGGAAGACGTCCTACTGTTTTTTAATCAATATATAAACTCCTTCGCAGTAAATATTTTGGTTTTTTAAAATTCAAATTGCAATCAGTGGAGATGTGGGCGACATCACAGAGGTTAGCCTTCATGTCTCCCGAAGAAAAGGATAACGGAACCACGATCATTTTCCCCCTTCGTAATCTCTTCCACATGGACCTAGCGCGAATTCCTTGTCCTACGTGCTCATACTGACATATGAAAATTCCTTCAAGATACCTCCCAGACAACCTACGTCATGGTTTAATCTCTCCTGAGGTAATGTGGCAATTACCTGAGGAACGTTCGCAATCAGAAAGCACTGGTTCCGCGGTGGTGGCATATTCTCAGAGCTTTCAACAGCAACCGGTAATGCTGACGCTCCAGGCTTTTTTGTCTGCAGTAACTGGTGTTCTTCCAGCGCTTAGGTCCACTTAATTTGTCACCATCATTGCTAGCACATCCGCGCACGACGCAAGGCACGAGGCAAAAGGCGACGGTAATTTTGCGTTTGAACAAGCATCACCCAAGGATGTCCCATCGCTGCCAGCGGCCCAAGGACCGACAGAACACAAAGCACAGGCGATTGTTACAAGTTTCGAAGTACATGATTCTAATCTTTTAAAAGATTATATTTCCCTTGGTTTATGTCCGAACGGGCAAGGTGAAACCACCCGTTCCACAAATCGCATTGCAGCCCTTTGGACCCGGGGCTTATGCACTGCACAACCGTCTCCTGGAGCATTTCACATATGGATACATTCCATCAGGTAGTTCGAATAACTGACAACAAACAAACCACGGACCCCAGCGAACACGCCAGGTGTAGCGCAATTATAGTATGCTGATCCACTGCTCCTCTAGAAGGGTGCAAATATTCGCACCTGCACGGCAGATAAGAGAAAACCCCACGAGCCGCAGCTCACTTAGCAAGAAGATCCGCATAAAAAACCTACTAGAGAGCAACACAGGGTTTCTGATTACATGTCACACCAGGGGAATAAGTCTGGAAATTAAAAAGAATTGGAGGCAAGGGACTAAATTTGACTTTCGCAGTAGGTGTGGCACATGCCTGCAACTCATACGTCTTACAATGCCCTTCACAATTCGGTCATAAGTCACCAGCCACCACTAGCCCTCCAGTGGTCCCAAGTTGCACTGCACTCCATGCGGTCATGTAATTCACAATGAAACCAGGCAGCAGCAAGCTATTTCAGGAGTACCGTGCTAGGCGCAAGACCAGACAGCAGAGAGGTAAAAATGAGCACCGAAAATAACCTGTAACTGACGGAGAACGAAAAGGCAGGGAAAGAGAAGTTGCCCAAGCAGCTCAAGGAATGCTCGGGAGTTCCTCCTGGATCCACCTTTTAACAGCTCACAAATCTGATCAACTGCAGTTTCACCGTGCATGAACTGAAAGAATAGGAACTTTACTTGCGGTAACGCCTGCTGGTATGATATAATAATAACAACAATGATGCATATTTCTCGTTTTGCGAGAGGCATGCACAGGCAGGATCACATTTTTACGAGGATGATGCACGGGAAGCGTAAATGATAGAAATCGAATGGGATAATGAAGTGGGAGCAATATTGAGTTATTGCAGAGGCTCACTGGAAAGTGAAATGAGATGCGGCAAAGCAACGGGAATGTACGAGTATGCCGGTGAAAAGCAAAAAATAGGGAGCTAATTTTTCAAGACCAAAAAGAGTTTCCCGGGACTGTTTGCAGGCAGCGGATTGCGAGTCATTTCATGTTTATGTGCACTAAATGTGCTCATTGCCGGTGCAAAACAAAAACGGGGCTCAACGGCGGATGTCGAGATATGGCTGGAGTCCCCAAACGTGGAGAGCGTTATGTAATTGGCGGAAGCGTTGAGCTGACGAGATGACAAGTAACGGTAATAAGGTAATTGGAGGGATGTGGTGAAACCAGGCAGAACGTCAGACATAGTGGATTGTACACGTATTTGACAACAACAAATGGCCAAAAAGATGCTGAGGGCGGTGGAAGACTGTCAAGATTGCCTTAAACTATCTGGAGGACAGTTACGAAGCTTCGGATATGGAACTCCCAAGAATAGTGAATATATTTACATACGGATGGCGGCAAGCTGTGTCGGGAGGTGCGTCAGATAGGAGACTTTTGTGTACGAACACTCCTTAAATAAACTAGCCACAGTTCTCTATGCTGTTCATTTTTGTTGTCGCAGCGTTTTATCTTATTCAGCAGTAGGTTTGGGGAATATGAGGTGCGCAAGCCTTTCTGGAGACAGCGGTAATCGCGGTTTTATCCAAATGCAAAGATGCGAGCTGAGATATCCAGTGCGATAATCGAGGTAGTTTTGGTTGAACGGGTCAGAACTGGGGCTCCAGTTCTAGCTAACAGGTTCCTAACAGAAATGGTAGGGTAGAAAATTTGGAATCGCTATTATGAGGACGGGAGCGTTAGCAACGCGTCTGCTGCGGATGCGAGATCTGAAACCCAAGAGAGAAGTAGTCTGGCTTGGGGTAATGGTTATTATTGGATCGCGGCAAAATACTTGCAACATAGTGCATTTATTCCGTAAAATGTGACAACTAGAAGTGAGCTATGGTAGCAGTTTTACGCGTAGTTGAAGGTTAGGGGCCACCAAGAACGACCTTTCAGCCTTGCCAAGCCATTAAAGATGATAAAATGACATGAAGAGCGAGGAGTACACAGGTCGGTGTTTAAAATCGCAGCATGCGATGAGAGCATGGATCCCTCAAGAAGTACCTTGACATTTTCATCAGTCCACATCGGGAGAAGCTCAAGAGGTAGTTGCTTAAGTCACTGGTGAAGAGGGCACATCACTACTAGGGAGGTGAAAAAGTGCCTTAGTGGGAATGTGTGATAGAGTGAGCAAGTAAAAGGTGAAGCCGAATCCCAGATGGTGATCTCAGCAAAGTTTCGGTCATGAACCAAGAATCTACCCCATGTTCGTAAGCTCCGTCTAGTCTAATGTTGGCTCGTATCAGGTTAATTAGGAACAGGACATCCAGTAACTTTGCCAGCTGGGCTTTGAACTGGGCTAAATTTGGGCACGACCGCAGGGAACTAGGAAGTAGGTTCCACAGTTTAGAGTAAGTAACTGTGAAGAATTTAGCCCTGATTGATAGTCGAGTAGGGGGTTTTCTTTACGAGTGTTATCTATTACGAAGTGGACAAGGGGGACTACCAGCGTCGTGTGTGACGCTTATAGTAGAGTGGACATTATTACGGCGAAGTTTAAAGAGAAATGCGAGGTTTAATTTAACTCTGCGAAGCCGCAATGTTTCACGTCCAAGCTGATTGTATCTGGCCCTGTAGATTGGGCTAGATGAAGGACCTCGGAGATTTCTAGTAAATGCACGCTGCACATTCTCGGTTGCAATTCGATCGACACTATTCAGTTGACTTTGGATGCTGGTCCTATACCTGCGCTATTGTTTTATATTTTTGGGTTTTATGGCGACTTCTACAATCTTGTCGTATTTTCATTCATTAAGTTCTTTTTTCTGCTTCAGTTGGCAAACCCTTTTTTTATTTCACTTGAAATCGTCAGCAGCACACCGTGGGCATTTGCTCGATGGCTGTCGCTAATAGATTTTTCTGTGTTCACCCATAAGTTGTTTGAACATGTGAAAGTTTGCATTTTTTAAACTTTGTCGATGTTGTACGATTATTGCTTTGTCTCGTGTTACCTAAAAGTGGGCTTAAACGGCGATGTAACCACGCGGAACTAGACCACACGGGTTCTCGCTGTCAAGCAACTGAAGGAAACTGAAGGGTATAGAAAAAGAGATTTGTTCAGTGTTATTCCCCTACCTAGCAGATCCAGCAAGAATATTTAAGAGTTAATTGCCTTTATCCTTATTGAATGGGAGGTTTAATCCAAATCGGAGCGTATGCCACCCATATGTGTAGAATTATTTGAATATAGTTTTCTGCGAGAAGCCGCGGCCTATATTACTGATTCCGACAATAAAAGCACCAATTATCAGGACGAAGACTACGCATTCCAATGTGAAATTATCCATGGTTTATTTTTTAACAATTGGTTTAACCCAAGAATCATCACGCAAAGACCGAGACACACCTTGTTAGCCGGTTTATGATGCATGAACTATTGTGAAGTAAATTGCTATTGAAAGACGGTTGAAGGTCAGTTGAGTTAGCATTCTGCTGTGGGGTCTAAGGCGCTAAAGCATGAAATTCCTAGCGACCCCAAGTCTCGGCTCGGAACACCGCGACAAATGCGAATGAGACTGTTTCTTTTTGAAGATTATGAACATTTTGAAATGTAAGAGTGGTATCCATAGAGTTCCAAGGGGTCATCGCCTGCAGAGCCATCTCAAAACTTTTGGCCAATTTTTTTCATAGAGTTATGCACAACAAGTCCATATGCTTTGTCACAATAACAATGGTAGATCTAGGCGGGCGGAAGTTGAGTTGTGTCTGGATGCCATTACGATATGGTCACAGTGTTCACTTATTTAATGAATCGGTTGTGCTAAAACGGCCGAATTCTGAAAGCTATCCAAAAATATACTGGTAGATACACCGAGGAAGTCGTTAGTTAGCCATACGAAGCTTCGTAGTGGATAATTCGGCTGTTCTCGCTTCACACAAGGCGGATTCGGTGTAAATTACCATCCAATGTTCCCATTGAATAAAGGAGTGCTAAGAAACGACAATGACAAATGGTAAGAAATGATCGCAAAAGTAAAATAGCAGCATTTGAAGCAATTCAGATCGACATGGCGAACGCACTTCCGTTGGATTATGTACAACCAATTTGCCTTGGGCCCATAAAAAGCCCAATAAATATACGGCGCAGATGTGCAGTGAACAAGGTAGTAACCATAGTATCAGCCAATCTGCGGATCGTTGAAGACAGGCTGCTGGACATGCGTTTCTTCATCCAGCGTCAGCTGTCAAGAAAATGTTGACTGTTATCTGAAGCTGATTTATGGAATACCTTTCAGGTTCCCGGTTCTTCCCCCACCTAGTTTCAGATGTGCTTAAATACAGAAGTTCAGAAAAATATTTCGATAGATTTTTCACGTTCTCATGGTTCACGTGTGTCGTAGGAAGGGTAAGATGATATGGGCATGATTTTCAGTACGCAGAGGAAAATTCATGGAGTATGATGCGCCGACCAATTTCCTTTACGGAGAAACGTAACTGATATTCAACTATTACAGTTGGGTCCACCTGCTGGATGATGTGGAAGAATTCGGACCCCTGGACACTGTCTCTCTTTCAAATGTATCCGCAAGTCATTCGGCGATCAATGACTGTAGGATCATTGTGGCGCGTCAGACATTTTGTCAGCCAGAAGGGCGCATGTTACACACTGCATCAAACGAAAGGCCGAAACAACTTGTAGAAACCGTCTCAAAAACCATAAGTTGTTTGCCAACACCAGACTCGCAGGTGGATTAGGCAAGCAATGTCTTTACAGAAGAGTTCACAAAAATGTTGTTTCGATAAATGATCATCCACCTTTGGTAGAACAAAAAAGTAATCCGTTAACAATATGGTCGCTTAGAACAGCTTTCGCTTTTACCTGGCGATTTCCTTATTCATGCAATCGCATTCTTCAAAGTCCTGAATTGGATGCCACTGTGGTCATCACTTCATTGGATTGTGTGCAGTGCAAGAGGATGTTTGCCGCTGCACAGACGCAGTTGTGTTGTATTCTCTGATGCACCGTGTGCACAGATGGCAAGGTAAATATGTTTAGGACTGCGATTCCTGATGATTTTTTCATTTTTCCACAGTCATTACTCCTTTCTACTACATTTTTATTTTCACAGCTGCCGTTCACAAAGCCGTGGACATACTAAATCATTCAGGAACAGAAGATGGAATCAAAGCCAAGCGGGTTCATGTTCCATCGACTAAATTGAAGATGGCGAAAACCCATATGCAGCCACCAACCGGTTGCGCAATAACGAGGTGAAACTTCAAGAAAATTTCGGTAAGTTCTTGCGTCGCACTTCACATTTTTGCATATGACTGTGGCATTGCCTGCAAATATCAAAGGGGGTTCAGGACGTATCGCAGTTTCCACTAGAAGACACTGCGAATTACGCGGATCACTCGGGCAAAATAAGATCGTAATCCATATCTCTCCTGCTAAGTTCTACTTTAATGAAATTTCCCCTAGACTGCTGAAGCCTATAGACGAGGATTATCCATCTCGTACAAGTACTCCGGTGAATGCAGACACTGCCACACCATCACTGCCAACCCCCTGGTTTGCGTTTGTTTGGGTATCCAGGAGGACAATAATGCAGCAAGCATAAGTTATAAGTGCTGCATTATCAGTCCAATCTTGCTCAGTCCAAATCAGTGAACCAAAATAAATCGATCGGGATGTCTTTGCAACAGCAATCATTGGGCAACTTCGGAGCGCATGCAGGCAGACATCAGCAAGCAGGAATTAACAGTTGCACAGAAAGTAACATAGTAGGTTATAGAATAATTTCTCGCGCTCTTAAGGGAATCTCACCTTGCTGGAACGGTTGATGCTTTGCTCGTGAGTTCCCCTACAGCAGCACGAACATTTATCATCAAAACTTAAAGGAAATAATGCCTAGGAAAACCTTGGCATACGGTTACTGCTTGTACTACCTGCAATTTCTATGCAATTTCGAAGGCAACTCAGCAGGACACCACAAAACCATCTCAAAATCTATCTTCTTGGAGGAAGTTCTGTCACATTTAAACTGGCCGGGTGTGGATGAGAAGATATCATTTTGTGACAGCATCCTTGGCCCAGTGGCAGTTCGTAATGCTTTTTTCTTGCGTTTACTCGCCGAAGCTTTCCGCGTACGAAACTCCAAAAAAATTGCTCGAGAAGGAGAGAGAAGGAAACCTGGAACTTATTCCAGCTAATGTTAAGATGCGGAAACAAAAACGGAGATAGCGGTTACAGCCCGTTTCTTGCAAAGAGTTCAGGGTCCGGGGGACTGTCTTGAAACGTGCAACAGGAAGTGTTCCAGCGACGGGACTTTTGCGACGGACTTTCGGTCTGTTTACACCGCATAAGCTGCACGGCTCAATCGGTCCTAGGCTGCATGCTCCCTATTCCAAGATTGTTTCTTAGTCTCCTTTTGACATCTTTTCAGATGTAGAATGCGGTGACCTGATAGGGTGGCTAATGCAAGGGTTAGAAAATAAAAGTCACTCTTTGATCTGTCTGTGGAACTCATCTGGCCTGCAGACTCGCTGTAATTGCCAAGGGGATTCAGTTATAACTGATCATGTGTGAAATATCGCCGATTTTACTACTTCAGATTGCCAGGAAAGGGCCCTACTGAAGCGGGTCGCGGACAGCCGCGTGGGCTGGATGCTAGGGCAAGGGTTGTCAAGAAAAGTCATAAAGGGCAACGCAGGGAGAAGCGCGAAAATGTTAGGATCAGTAATTTGGGTTTCAATAGGATAATTTTAGTAAGCATGCGTGGATAATTAAGAAGGACCTCAGAACACGTACCAGCTGTGCGTCTGAGGGGACAGGGACAAGGTCAAAAGTAGAGGGATGGGTGGTGAATCATCAGTTAACAGTCCCATGCGCAACTTCTTCCGACTGTCCAACAACGCAGTCAATGTGGCTGTTTGCCTTCTCGCAGGGTCAGGCCAATGCTGATGGCGTACATATCCATTCCCGAAGGTGGTCTATTCCCTCGCAGCCCGGGTATGCTTTTGCAGCTGGACTAACTGATTACGGCAGAATCACTTCTTTTCAACGGAGGTACACCGAAGCCCATATAGGTTATTTCCATAGTTCCTCCGCCCGACCTTAGTTTTTGCGTTATATATACGTTTCGCAAGCGCTGCTGATGGTGCGTTTTACTCATGTTCGGAGATACTGAAGTAGGCATGCCGCACTCATTTGGTATGGTGGCTTACACCGTAAAGCACGGGCCTGCAAGGGATGATTCCTTCAGCGTCAGCGTCGTACTTTTCTTCCACCAACTTGTGCTACTTGAAACCTGATAATTTAGACTGGCATGTTGCATAAGCGAATCAGATCGTCTGCGTGATGTGAACGAGCTTCTTCTTTTGCATGCAGCAACCCTGGGTACTCATAAGAAAAAAGTCCACTAAATTCGAATTAACAGGTGAGTGTAGATCAAGATGGATAAGCTGGATGAGAGAAACTAATTCCGGCAATATCCGGCATAGATACCAGATGTTATATGTTGTCAAAGGAAGTAAACGGCAGAGAAGCCCATGAGGAAAGGATCCGAGAATGAGAAGATGGCGGTTACATCTGCTGCAGAGTCCAGCATCCCTCCATTCACACGGGCCATAGTGTTATGCGGCGTTCTTGGATGAGATCTAAGTTTGGAGACCACATTTTATTGACAGCTAAAATCCTTAGCCATCTTCGTACGCCCTAGTCTCAGAAAACGTTAAAGATATCATTTACTTATAAAAGAAACAGCAGGGGGCCCAGTACATTATCTTGGATTGCGCCACTAGTTATTTGTTCGGAGTGTGAGGTGAAACCATTTATTTGCGAGACTCGGTTTCTAGACAGAAGATATGACGTGAACAAGATTTCTTTTAAAGAAAACCGTGTTCACTAGTGTTGATACGTTTGTAATCCATAAGATATGGTGGGCGCAGCTTTTTAATCAAATGCTTCATTAACCTAGGGACAACCGGGTTATGGCTGATCAGTCTATAATCGGCTGGGTCAAGTCGCGTTTGTTTGTTTTCTCACGTATGGGATTATGACAGAAGTTGTCCATTTGGAGGAAGTGTCGCATTGGACAGAGTGGTTGAAAATCTTTGCCACCAGTGTTGAAAGCCCCACACCTAGTGTGAAGACAGCTGGACTTAGCGAGTCTGATCCTAGGTGGTAGCAGGCTTTTGTTTTTCTCACCATCGGAGCTATCTCTCTCGGTACAAAAGAAACCGTTGAGAATGTTTCCGATGTCATGCATGGTCGATATGGGGTTGGATGATTATTATCAGTTATCATTTATTAGGCAGAGAATTTGCTAAACGTTTCAGCAAATTCTTGGGACAAGTGGTATTGTAGATGAGGTGGTAGATGGAGGTCGCCGGGAACCGGGCGTGGTTTGTTCTTAATTTAACTGGTTGTGCCGGAGTTGCTTGTGGGTTGGGCTAGTTTAAAGCACGTAGTTCTTGCAATTATATACGGGCGTCAATTATCGTTTCTAGTTGTTTTGACAGGCAACTGAGTCGCGGAAACGAATAAATGTCCCTAGTACCAGGAAAGCTTTTCTGATGTTTGGCGACTTTGTAGCTTAGTCCGTCATGGCCGTTCCCTTTTGTATGCATCGAGTAATTCTTTGTCGGTGTGATGCTGTCAAGGCTTTTGTGGGGGATTGAATAGATCTTGTCAGTTTCCATTTGCATCTGCCTTGCTAGTACTAATGGGACCCAATTGCAATTGCGCGACAGAGTTATCAGGCGATCCCAGTTTTCCCAAAGGTAGGGCCCAGCGATTGGGGATGGCATACCGCCATAGAAGGGTGGTATGTATATGCAGATGGCGAGCAGAGGATCGCATCCAAGTTAACGTGTGTTCATGTATTAATCCAAGTGTAAAATTTATGTATGAGATATTTCTGTTGCTTGTCGGGTCAGCTGCATGTTGTATTCATACCCCTTGCTGAATATTAACAACAAAAGAGAGCAAGCAGTTAGGAGCAGGAAGGGTTGACAAGCAAATGCCTAGAGTATTAAAGTTTTCTGCCACCACTTGGGACCTGGTAAGGTAGGTTAGTTAATTGAAGCATTTGTGAGTAGGAAATCGATCCGACAAGGGCCTGGTGGGCGGTACACCCATCATATCCGGGGGTTTTCACCACCACCGCCAGATCTTTGGTTGGAGGCATCGTGAGGTGGCATCAGGTGAAGTCTTTTGCTCGGGGGTCGTGTAGGAGAGGGTGAAATGGTCAGATCCAGATCCTCCGCAAGTGAATGTGATAAGAATCTTAGACAGAGATGCTTCACAACCCGTTGCGGAACTGAAGACTGGGCTAGTGGAAGTGTTTTGAGGCCGAGAACATACGAGTGAAACAGGATTTATTTTGGATCTCCCGAATGCTTCCTCTTGCAAGAGATTCATATCAATAAATATTTTAATTTTTGTAATTGGTCTGTTTTGAAAGCAATTTGACGATTTTTGATAAATTCTTTAGCTATAGATTTATCTGAAAACTTTAAAAGTGGGGGACGGTCGTATCGTTGCGACATTCTCAATAATCTAATGCAAGTGTACTTGTGATGACTCATGCAACACTCCTTAAGAACGTGTGAATTTACCAATTCTATAGGCAGGCGACCGGAACCACTGAACACGACAGTGGTTTCATCTGCTGCTATACTTTTCTGAGCTTCGGTGGTGATTGCGGCCAAAAATATACATGCGGATGTCAAGCTTTTAGAGACGGGCCGTCGAGGTTATATGACAGTGCTCACTGGGGATGGACACAACGTGTCTTCCAGTGACTGAAAGTTGTTCTCCGGGTCTTTTGTCACCCGCTCAGGGACAGCAGTATTTTGTGCTGTATGTGGTTTAGATTTACGAGTGCAACAGAAAATGGGGTAAACCGATCTCCTTGTGAAATCGTATTACCGGTTTTTTCGAGTGCGAGGTGGACCGTTATCTTACATCGACCACTGGACGACTGGCGACAGATCTACGGTCAATGTTGTTTAAAGATACCTTAGATCGGGCTGCTAGAGGTACCAGTGACGAGGAAGATACTAAACTCACATTAAGGTTTTGCTTTCCTCGTGGGAACAGGGGTTTGTTTCACAGGGTAATAGGCGGATCTTAAGAGCAGACTAACCATTCCCAGTAATATAAAGGATTTAAACTATATTTTAGGGGTTTATTCAGCGCAACGTTTTCTCTGATTGTTTTCGGAAAAGCCATATCTGATAATCAGGTATCCGTGAGCGTCGCAAGTCTAAAAAATATACGGTGACTACCGATATTGTTTACACTATATGATGGGGATTTCTGAAGAATGTTCAAAAATACCAATAAGGTCAAAAGGAATGAGCTTGAATGCAAGCTGTCAGGCTGCGTGTAACGCCTAAACTTAAAATGCCGCGAAATAGAACGGGCTATTGTAATGGAAGAACGACAGTGGGACAAGAAAATGGTTCACCTCTGACGATTAGACTAAGCATCAAGAGGTATCCGCGTGAAGTGATTAAGCGTTTATAGGAGAAATCAATGGGCAGGCTCACAGATAAATATTCTGTTGATACCAACTAAGCTGAACGAGAAAATTTACGTTTTTAGTGCTACAGTGCTTAAATTCAGTTCAGATCAGATTTAGAAATCCGACGATCTAAGCTGAGACGGAATACTGGCAATAAAATTAAACAGAGAGCAAGTCAAAAATTAAAATATTTAGCGAAATTTTCCGAGTAAGAAAAAGATTCTGTTTTTTCTAAAAACGCTACAGTGACAACCTAGTAGACTAAGAAACCAAGATGTCAACTCACACGAGGCGCAGTGTACCGCAGCAACTCCCCAGCAGCGGCTGTTGCTCAGCCACTCCATGATATAGTCGCTTTTTGTACCCTCTTCTGCTGACTGCCTGTACGATTGCCTCTGTTAGTGAATTTCACGAGCGATACACTCCGAAGGGGAAGGGCTAGTCCCTGGAACACAGAACTGGAGGTTGTCTCGTTAGCTCTAGCTAATAGCTGCGCAGCGTCAACGTGGCAGCTAGTCTGAATAAGTGTCGTTTAGTATATACCTGCATTGTTAAGCTATCAATCAGCGCTATGTGGCCCCTCCCACTAATGTGCAGGCTCGAAATGCGCAGTCTAACAGAACGGGTCAGGCCGCGGAGAACGCGCACAAACTTTATGACCACGTTGGTTCTCTCTGTTCAGTCGAGCTCGGTACACTTCGGCTATGCTCGCACAGGACAGTAGTCTTAGTGGTGAATTCGAAAGACAGCCAAAGTTTACGGCTTGTAAGGTCAACAGCCTTTGGGTTTGCACTGTCTTATTTTATGTGGTGGTCGATGCGCCGAAATGGTGAAAACTGGACAAAACGGGCAACCACGAGCTTGGTGCAAACTGCAGGCTGGGTGTTGATCGTGGTTCGATCAGACGTGCAGCATAAAACTGCAAAAGAAACACGCAAAATTAACGTCACAGGATGCTGACAA
This sequence comes from Fasciolopsis buskii, assembly GCA_008360955.1. Lineage (NCBI taxonomy): Eukaryota > Metazoa > Platyhelminthes > Trematoda > Plagiorchiida > Fasciolidae > Fasciolopsis > Fasciolopsis buskii. The sequence goes on from LUCM01008081.1 coordinate 155,534, forward strand.
GCGCTAGGCCAAGCGGAAAGCAATATTTGACAACACATAACTAGTAACACAAAAGACATTGAGCATAGTTATCCCTTTTGCAGTGATTTTCTAATGGCTTCAAAGTGTACACCAGCACACCGGGAAGGGAGGTGGCGGCTATTTGCAGATGAGGGTGGGCACAGATGGAGAACCAGAAACCCACTAAACTTACGGTATTGTTTCTGCAGGTTATTGAATGCGACATCACGCTGACCGATCCATATGCACATTATTCTCTCGGCAAAGGAATAATTGCGGCCTCCATGTTGGAATGTTCACTGCACCACGTTGTTGGACGTGTTGGTCCTTGCTGACTGTGGTTCGGAAACAGCTCTGATGGGTTAACAAGTTTCGCGAATCAATACGTTTCAACGGCTCCAATTTCATTAGTGGAGACCACGGTGGGCGGGATTCAGGTCGTGGATGTCGGTCGAGAGAGGTTGGAGCTCGTTTTGCTTGACTACAACAAACAAACTGAGCGTATACGCTGGCCGGCCTGCTAATGCGGGCCCCTAAAATCAGTCGATGGAGTATTTCCAGACCGATGTACATGCGTCACGTGATCATGGCCAACTGGTAAAGTGAAAGTTTTGACCTGCCACTTGGTTGTGACATGCCGGGGTTACTTGGAGTTACAGAAAAAAGCTGATGATCTCCAGGCTCCATATACGGTTTGCACGGTACTGTGGTGGACATTATAACCTGTTTGCGGCAAAATGATATGGTTAGCTGCATTTCACCGAGGCTGTAAATTACGAAGGAAAAAATGAATCGACTATATGTTCGATAATTTTTTGACGTAGAGGAGGATTGCCACAAAACATCGATGGATGAAGTTGTGCCATTAGAGGCAATGCCAAGGTAAACAAGAATTCCTCAAGGTCATTTTGGCATGTCTCTCTCGTGGCATTCACGGGCAAAATACTTCATGGATGAAACAGCGGGCGTGTCGCAAACACTGACAGTTTTAGGAGGAATATTTCCTCCAGAGAGATGGCTGCTGAAACCATAATCCAAGGAGATGCTGCACTGCAAAACCCTCGTGTAAGTACAAAAGGTGGCTATGCAAACTGAAGGAGAAAAAACGCTATTTACTTCACCACCCTGACTCAAACCCAAGGGAACCAGGAAAAAGTGTCTGATTGTACACCGACGTTTCAATGAACGTCACTCAAAAACGGGATATGGCGGGGGCCAGTTTGTACCACATTATTAGTTGAGGTTTCTTGTGGCTTTCGAATGGGTAGTGTTTTTCTGTGCATCCTCATGATGACATTTTTGGTTTGCCTATAAATCCAGCCGGCCCAATTTGGATGCCGTCGTATCTCATATGCATGAAATTTGTGGGTTCATGGGGGCATCAATAAAATCTGTGCGTTGCATTTTTCTGGATTATTCGTCGGTACTTTATTGTGTCGCACAGTCTCTATACTTGAAAAACTAGAAACATTTGGCTGTTTACACCTGCATTAGCAAGGATACAAGAATAACATAATGACATAACCCGGTGCAAACGAATGAGCAGCAAACCTACAAAACCGCTGCTCAATAACACAAGCATTCTTCAGGCTGTCGCTCTTTCACCGTCACTTCGCTACTAATATCAGCAACTTACCAACTAGATCCTCATGTCATCTATTTAAGTATGCTGATGATGCTACCCTCTCTCAAGCTGTCCTAGACGACCATGATTTCTAAAGTTTTCCGGCAGCCTATCTTCTGTTTATGATTCCTCCGCATGAGCTGGTTTGAATCCCCAAAAATCTGAATCTTTGGAACATTTGTTTCTTCTCCATCGGTCGGCCTACCCGTCCGAAACTTCTTCCACCACCTGTAAAGCGTTTCCCAGGGTTGACTTGTGACAAATCTAGGAGTTTATATTGAAAAAATTCTGAAGTGTGCTTCTCACATTTCCATCTGTGTATAAACTCTCTTAGGTTTTTCATTTAAACTCAAGAAGCTTCGGCACTACGAGGTGAATCGAAGTGTCGTCATACGATTTGCATATCAGTACGTTTACCCAATCCTGCTTTACTATTCTCCAGTTGTAAATCCAAGGTTAATTAAAAAAGATTTCATATAATATCTGATCCCTCGCATCCTCTGCACAACGACCTTTCAAAGCATCGCTATCATAGTCATAATTCCGGCATTTCGCAAGTAAAAATTTAAATTTGATTTTCGACGCCAGTACATCCGACGATAGGAGAACAAGAGTAACAACTGCGTCCGACTTGAAAAAGATGCGCAACTTTCGACCATTGTCAAACAAAAGAAGAATTGGTCTACTCACGAAGTAGGGTAATTCAATAAAACATCAACTTTTTGATTTAGGAGTACATTGTGGTTAAAAATTAGTTTCAGTTTCCCTGCATCATGGCACGAGAAAAAATTATCTGCATTTCAATCATAAGATTACGAGGATAACAGTATTCCTAAGGTAAAAATAAAACCAACCCGCTCCGTCTCCAAGAGACAGCAGAATGAACATGAAGGAAATGAGGCTCTTGGGTTCAACTCAGCTGATCCTGAATGGGAACAAACTCGGCTGTCTAATCGCACAACCAAGCCAGTTTGTTCACTGAGCTGGACAGCAAACAAAATTGTCATCCAGATTAACTTGAGCCACAAGAAAGAGCATGAGTCTCTGACAAATTGCATGTACATATGTATATAAGTCCCGACGCAATAGGAAAAAATCATATTCGCCCGGATATTTAGCAGAACAATCCAGTTCAGTTATTCCAATCGGGAAATTCTTTTTGCTCCGTCTTATCATCGGAAAAGTGGACTACCGCCGCATTAAATCAGCCGAATGGGGAAGTCGTTTACGGAGACAGGATTCGAACATGAGACATCCACGATCTTTGTCGCACTAAGAATGTCAGAAACTAAAATTAATCTCGCAACACTGGCCGAAAAAGATAGGCGGATATGCGGACTTTTCATATCGCTTATTGCAATCAACTATTGAGCGCGCGTCTCACTGATGACAAAACAGAGGCCTAACCCACTTTACTGGAGGCCGTCTAAGCTCTGCATATTTACGCTATTTTTCTATACCAAAGATTAGTTAGAATAACGTTTATTACAACTACGACGAATGAACATCTACCAACAGTAACCATTCCAGAGACGGCCTTCCGGATAATAACACTGTAAACCTAAACACTTACAAGGGCAGATTTTGTGAAATATCTGAGAGTTGCTATTGATAAATACCTGAAGTGTACTTCTCACATTTCTAGATGTGTAAAGAATCTCCGACGGTTATCATTTCAAATCAGGAAGCTTCGGCACTACAAGGTGAAACAAAGTGTCATTTCCCGATTTGTATACTAATGTGTTTCTCCAATCCTTCTTTACTGTTCTCCAGTTATATTTCTAGGTTAACTTAAAAAAGACAAAAATTCTTCTCCGGGGGCTATTAATTATTAGCCGTGTGTCTTTCGTACCACCAACTGAATTGTCCCTTAATACATATAATCAACAACAACATACAACGGGTATAAGTCTATTTCGAACCCAAAATCCGTTTGAAATTTACATCAAAATTACTGGCTCCCCCTGATTACCGGTATCTCCCACATACATTACCACACAATTCTTTGCCGTTTCTGCTAAACCTTTTTTCTCTCTAAACTACTCCCCGCCTTCCCTAACTCACATGCTAATGGCCCACTCTACTCATTTTATGTAACTGAATATACTATTACAAACATGACCAAGTCGGGAACGGCCCGTGTAACTGAGTGTAATGTGAACGGATTACATACTTCCGGCCCATGAGTGAACAACCCACCAGAAGTCACGCCAAACTCGCCTGACGGATCATCTACCGTCCGCTATCAGTCATGCCGGCCTGGGCCGACGATTGCTCACTCGAATGATGCAACACTCCTCCAGATAAGAGGTCCCAAATGAAACAATATTGGTTGAAACTAGGAAAGTTGACTCGCCTCGAGACGGTCAACAAACAAGAAACCGGGCTACATTTATCGTGTCACCAGTCAGCCGAAAGGGCTCTTCGGGAAAATTTCCGATACTATTATTAAATGCACGCTCCATGTTAGGGAAAATTAATTGCATCCGTCTTTTTACACTCTCGTCAAACTTCGATTCATACTTATCACCGAGACGTGGCTAAATAACCGCACTTCTGACAACGCCATAGTAATCCACGGTTATAAATCCTTCAGGAAAAGCCGTGAAGTCCAGCGTCAAAGTGGCTGCCTTATTGGTAAAAACCAAAATTGGCTCTTTCTGGACCTGATTTATTGCCTCAGGCTGCCTTCGCATCGGGTGGAAGCGATATCCCAAGTTTGTTAGCAAATACTTTCAACCTATCCATTCAGTGCCGCACCTTCCGTTCACTGTGGAAAACCTCTGTGATTATACCCGTTCACAAAAGGAGCACAAGCCATGACCCTACAAACTACCGCCCAATAAACCACACCCCATAGTTTCCAGGATCATGGAGCGCCTGATTAGGAGTACACTTACTGCCTACCTTATAAACATAAACATATTACCGTGGGAATCATGGCTTCCTTCACAAGAAATCCCGCGCTACTTGTATGACGGTCTGCCTGAACACTATCACTGAGGCCCTGAGCACTAGGGGGTCAGTTATAGTGATCTTTTTAGACATGACAAAAGCTTTCGACAGAGTTGCTACGCAAAATGACGTCCTGTGGTATTGTTGATCCAATCCTGTCGTGGTTTTCATCCCATCTCTCATTTAGAAAGAAGATAGTGCAGGTAAGTGGCTTAACATCTGAACCTAGATTAGTGTCAAGAGGTGTGATCCAAGGCAGCGTCTCGGGCCCCCTGCTCTTCCTGTTGTACGTTAATGATGTCTTCGATGCTATTCAGAACGGCACCCCGTTTCTTTTCGCAGCTAATATCAAAATTCTGTACACATTTTGCGTTTTAGAGTCAACCATGAGTAACATATCGCAAGACTTAGCGTCACTCAACTCCTAGGCAAACGATTGGATGATGAAATTTTCCGCTGAAAAAAGCAGCGTCATGGGGTACAAATGCGTTATACCCTCAAGAGAATTCAAGCTTGGAACCCAAACCATCCCCGTTAACTGTCAAGTTCGGAACTTAGGCCTAAATTATTCCCGCACCTTAAACTACTCCGAGCATGCTCTGGCACAAGTGGCGAAAGCAAATAAATTATTGAGGCTGTTGCGCCGAACTCTGAAATTGAGCGAAAACAAGCTGCATCTCTTCAGGACCCACGTCAGACACATTCTAGAGTAATGCTCTCTAGTCTGCGCTAACATGAGTTAATGCACCAGAGTGGCGATTGAAAACGTTCAGCGTGCATTTGTTAAGCAGCTGACCGGCTACCCGCAAGCCTAAATTACATAGAACGCTGCGATTTGCACAAATTAGATCCCTTGCGGCTCCGACGCATAAGAGTAAACCTGGTACTCTTTAACAATACTATCACAGGGGACAGATGCGTCTCTGCACCTTATGTTAGAAAACCACTGCCGTACACCCTCCGAAATTCGGATTTTCTCATAACTGTCCCTGTTCTAAAGACTTTCGTTAGAGCCAACTTCTTTATTGTTGGACATTCGTCACTGTGTAATAAACTCCCCCAAAAGTCTCGCATTCTGTCACCGTTATCTATTGCACTTAAAAACGAAATACGTAGAGTAGTTACTGTACCCTTTCTTATTAATCTATCCCACTCATACTCACTTGAGGATCGATTATATGAAACTGGATTGGGCTTCTGAAAAACGCATTGATGTCACTTTTTCGTTCATTGCGGAAAGGAACGTAAATATCCCTACCCATGTCATATAACAAAGGAAAGGAAATTTCCCTACTCATGTCATATAGGAATCAACCTAGTCTCTTCCACTTCAAACAGAACTTCGACACCAGCGCATGCTACCTAGTGATGCGCAGTTCCACGTCGGATTCATCTCACCGTTCATCTGTCTGGAAAAACGGTACCCGTTGCTCAGCAGTCTGACTTCACATCCACAAACCTTACCGTTCTGTGTGCGCATAGGGGTGCTCACCCACAGCTCTCTCCCATCCACTCACCTAACTAATTCCAACACGGTCGCCAAAACGGTGTGGCAACTGCAACCTGCAACCGTCTTCCAAAATAAAAAAACATTCACCATTACCCCCACCCTTACTTTTCATTAACTCTTCTCTCCATGCAAATGACAGGCCCGTAGAAATTACCTTATTTCTGATGAACCCAAACGATGACCTCCAGATTCTTTCTTTCTCACGCTTCATCGATATCTGTCCATTTTAGACAATCCAGATCTCAAACTGTTGCCAAGAACATAGAGTCTTATGTGGTATCTTCTCTTCCCAAAGTAACCGTTTACATCTGTCACACCTACTGGCCTCGACCACTTCTTGTTTCGAAAGGCACGGCCTCCTAGGGTGAAATGTAATCCAGGATTGCCAGGCGGAATTCAGTCAATCCCCAGTGCATTTATCTTTGTAGTTCGATCATTATTTATATCAGTAGCAGCTATTCCCTGTCCGTCCTTTCAAATACCGGCTCATTCTCCTTACTCATAGTGTAGACGATCCTACCAAATACCGGTTCATTCCGTTTACTCATAGCGCAGATGATCCACACACTAAATTAGCCAGCCCAACTATTTAAATATATATATGTATATAAAAAAGAAAACCCAGATTCCTCAGCCAGCGTCCATATATTTTGAATTGCACGATGCGCCTGGTGACTTCCTTCTCTGAGCCTCTCGTAAGATTGAGCACTAATTAATCCGCGGCTGGCAGCCAGGCCAAACCGACGTCCGACATTTTTCCCTCTCCTCCAGGCCTTCTAGTTTTGTTTGGACGGAAAAACTTACCCCATGCTCTGGCGATTATCCAATCCTGGAAAGACGATGTCTCTCTTACCAAACCATGCTTGAATTCCCTCCTCGACACCACGAGTACACCGGCGTTATCACAATTGGGCTTGGCGCATTCGTATCCACCGTTTTGGCCGGCGCACATCGGGCGGGCAGCTGCAGCGGTGTGCCAGTGCACATAGGTTTGCGGATTGAGCCTCCTGTTTTTCATTTCTAAACGGTGTTTTTCGGGCTGGGTGGCCAGCACTCGGTCAGCCCATCTCACTGGCACTGCTGTGGCAAACATCACTCTAGCCCCTGCGTTCGCGTGCATTATTTTTTAATGGCATCCTCTTGCTCCTTTCCCAAAATTCTTCTAACAAATCCATACAAAATGGACTCACGAATGGACAGCATTTTTATTGGCATCTGATATAAACTGACGTTCACGATGCATATTGACATACGAAAACAGCTGAAGACCGTCATTTTTCATGAACCTCTATTCTGGTCTGCGAAATTTTGCAATAGACCGAGGCTCCTGGTAACAGTTCTCCATACGAGTCCACCAGACGTCGCATCGTTTGACTCCGGTTCTCCTTCTTCTTTTCCAACCCCACCTTTATCTCCGGACCAACCTGAAATTCATGAGCTCAAAGTTTCTCACAACAAACCTCATGTGTTTTTTATACGATCGCGCGATTCTCATCCCATGTCGCCACGTTCCTTGCTCAACGGACTGTGCCTTCAGAGTTTTCGAGTTTTATATTGCCCTTTTTGCTATCCAGTTTGGTTTTGCCTCATCCTCATTCCGTTATCACATCCGTATTTATCCTCATCTCCATTATATAACTCTTTTTTTCGAGGATTCTGGCCAACAGGCGGCGACAGCCATTGCCCTCCAGCCATATTTTGCTTTGATTTAAAAGTCGAAAACTCTGGCTCAGCAAACCACATTGCCTGTTATGATTTTGTGAACGAAAACATATTGCTTTGTATGGTTGGCTTCTTTTTTCCGTGTCTGCACTGTGCATTCTTTGCACAATTGTGGTCTTTCCCCGCACATCATTCGCGTACGTCGAGAAATATACACAAACAAATAAAAACCTTTAAAATTACTCAAGGTTGCTCTCACTCCCTCTCCCTTTGATTCATATTGTTCGTATCTCCTGTGCATCACCTCTGACTTGATATTGCATTTTGCATGCCTCCCGCAAATCGAGAAATATATATTATTATTACTTATCAGCAAGTGAGAAATTTGCCAACAAAATCCTTTCTGATCCCGGGTGTCCTCTGCAAAACAATTTTCAACGTGTCTCTCATATTTCAGCACGATCCGCCTTTCGCTTCATGCATTTCAGAGTTAATTTCTTGAGGTACTCCAATGTCAGTTTATGCCATGCGCGTTGCCAAACCGTGATCGGGTTTCAGCCGGGTTCCTGAGCATCACATCACAATGTTATGATTATTCCTCTATTTCTATTATATTTCTATTTATTACCCTGAAATCTTTATGACTGAAATGGAGAATTAGTTTGCGCATAATTTTGTACACTACAATGCAACACAACGGAATGGTAAATAATGGTCAGGAAGTGCAATGGAGCACGTTACCCATGGAACTGAAGTTTTTTATTCAACGGGTGCATGCAACAATTAATCCCTTTCGTGAATAAACACGAGAAAAGCTTTTTTGACCTGGGGGAGAGTCTGCTGCTCCCATTTAGCTTATATGAACAATATTTCTTGAGCATTCCCGGATTTCACGGGGAAGTTTATATATTATGAGCTTTTAGCAAGGGACACGATGGGAAACCACTAAGCTGCTTGTGCCAAAAACAGGTTCGGCTGGTTAGAAGGGCTAAGTAAGATGAAACAAACAAATGTTTTCAGAAAGACGTTGTCCAAGGAATTGCTTCAGAATCTCTAAATTCGCATGCTCTCTGACTTCCCCGAAAATGGTTAGGATGCGGCGACATAGGGGACTTTGGCTGAGATTAGTAGTATCTAGCTAGCAAGCCCAATGGCCTGCTCATTTAGAATCCTAAAACAGTCTGTCAGTTCAAAAAGTCACTTAGATTTTCCGAATCTTAAGTGATGGAAACAGGCTAATTACCTCATACAAGTATTTCCAGAGCCTCTGCCAACGCCTCTGGTTGGCCAGAATGGAGTTAGTGAAAACCAAATCACCCAAAGTGGAGACACCATTGTGCTTGCCGAGGAACATAGTTCGTTAATAATAATACTGTGGAAGAATGCGTAGTGTATTGATTTGTAATGATTCAGAATTCGTTTTAGTGCGGCTACGCATTGCTTAAGATAGCCACATTCAGACCTCTCATCGGGAGCATCCCACGGTGCGAGAACCATAGAGGACGCTTTATGCCATTCAACGACACTGCATATATTTTGAATACAAAGGAGCGAAACCGCAGAGTGTAAAAATATATAAATCCGCAAGAATAATCGTGTGCTACAATAGTCAAGGATGGGAAAGTTCCATAAGGACCACTTAAACTATATAGGGTCGAAAGAAAGAAAGCAAAAGCTGCAATGGACATAGTTACCGTTCAAGCAAAATATAATAATAATAATAATGCATATTTTCTCGATTGCGAGATGCATGCGCAAGGCAAGATCAATTTTTTACATAGATGATGCACATGGAAATACGGACTATGTGAATCGAAGAGACAGGGGGTGAAAGCGACCTCTAGTGATTTGGGAGGCTTGTTTGTTTTTGTATATCTTTCGACATACGAGAGTCATGCGCAAGATAACATTAAAATTAGGCCAGGAAGGCACAATGAAGACATGGAAAACGGAAACCAAACATACAATGCAATGTGGTTTACGCTCACAGGATCATAACGGGCAATGTGGTTTTCCGAGCAGGGGGCTTTAATTCACAGCTAGGTAATGGTTCGCAAAGATTTTTCTGTGGTTGCATTCCAATCCTACGCTGCGAGTTATATTGTTTGAATGCAACAAAGGAGCGTACCGCGTGAGCAAAATATGGCTGGAGGGCAATGGCTGTCGCCGCCTGTTGGCCGGAGTACTCGATAATCAAGTGTTATATGGTGGAGATGAGTATCAGTATGGATGCGATAACGGAATGGAAATGAGCGAAAACTAGACTGGATATCAAAAAGGTAGTATAAAACTCAAATTCAGAAGGCACAGACCGATTTAGCAAGGAGAGCGGCGACAAAGGATGGGTATTGTGCCATCGTAATACTAATACATGAGGTTTGTTTCGAGCAATTTTGCGTTCATAAATTGGGCGGGGTCTAGAGATAAACGTGGCGTTGGAAAAGAAGGAGAACCGGAGTCAAATGGGTCAGTGTCTGGTGGACTCGAGTGAAGAACTGTTACCAGGAGCATCGGTATATTGCCAGATTCCGCAGATGAAAATAGAGGTTGATGAAAAACGACGGTCTTCAGCTGTCTTCGGGTGTCAATATGCATTGTGAACGTCAGTTCATATCACATGCCAATAAAAATGCTGACCATTCGTGAGTTCTTTTTGTATGGATTTGTTAGAAGAATTTCGGGAAGGAGCAAGAGGAAGCCAGTACAAAGTGGTGCACATGAACTTATGAGCTACAGTGCTGTTTACCACAACAGTGCTAATGGGTGGGGCTGACCGAGTGCTGGCCACCCAACCTGAAAAACACCGTTAGAGGGTGAACGCAGGAGGTGTAATCCGCCAACCTAGTTGCACCCGCACACCGCTGCAGCCGAGCTGCCCGCCCGATGTGCGCCGGCCAAAGCGGTGGATATGACCGCGCCCCGCACTATTGTGGTAACGCCCACGTGCTCGAGGTGTCGTGGAAGGAGTTTGAGCATGGTATGGTAAGGGATACATCGTCTTTCCAGGATCGGATTATCGCCAGAGCATTGGGGAATTGTTTCTATGCAAACAGGACTATAAGGCCTGGAAGAGAGAGAAAAGATCGAGTCCCAAATCCAAGTCCCATGGGATTTCATAGGTCCTGTGATATGAGATCATAAAATTTGTCAATGCATAAGCATAAACGGATTTCGAGCTACAAATCAAGCAGACACGAAAGAATACAAGTTGTCCGCGCGGGCTTCAAATAGTGAGGGCCAAAGTCGTACGGTGATTGTGCACAGCCAAACATCCAAGCACATGGAGAAATACATAAGAAAAGCCGCGAGTGGTATCTGAACCAGTGTTTCCATGAATTCTCATAGAAACTGGTGTTAGAGTCTTTCACGCGGACTTAACTTACAGTGCGAAATGCGCGCCCCAAATTAGGAGGGCACTCCCGCATGCGTGCCCCAAACGAGGCAGGTGCTGTTGAAGTTAATTGCGAAGGTCTAACTGCGGGGACAAAACGCTAGAACAATAATGATTCCCACGGTCTCATGCTCCAGAAGTGTCCGTTTTGACCCTCACAGAGCAGAATTTGAAGGTAACAATACGGTGTCTGAACAGGCATAATGTGGCGGGGGCGGATGGTATCTGATCTGCCACCGTGATTGAGATAAGCAGAGTCCTTACCCTAACGCTACGTAGACTATTCCTGGTGTTATTGGAGTTAGGGTAAATAACATTTGCATGGGCATATTTGAAAGTGCTGTTTTAATAAAAGCAGAACTGGAGCGGAGACAAAACCACAGACCAGTTAGTTTGTTGCCCCTGGTTCTGTGTATCATGGAGAAAATCCCTATCCAAGCTTCCGCCAGACCTCTGTTTATTGACAACCTACTGGAAACTCATCAGCGCGGCTTCAGCAGTGAGAGGTCCTGTCTGATATATCTGCTATCATCTTTGGGCGATCTAGCGATATGAGTTGACAAAGGAAGGGGTGTGGATGTATGAAATTTGAACACCTGATTTGGTTGACCATGTACCTTTGGTCAAGCTGGATGGCTGAGAGTTCAAGCTTCACTCACTGAATGGGTGGTTATTAGTGAAAATTTGAAAAGCCACCGGCAAAGTTTGGGATGACAAATTCCTCCCAGGCTTTCGCATAAAATGGGGAACTACAAGTTCCAGTCCGCCGCTATGGATATGATTTAGGGACGACCTAGCATCAGAGCCCGGTCTCCATGTTTGGCCTTTGTAGACGATGCTGAAGATGCCGGAAAACTTGCAGACGATGCATTGCAGAAGAACCTAACGGTGTACAATTGGACTGAGAGTTGGTAATTTCTCTTCAATGGAGCCAAGTGCGAAATGTTATCACCTGGACGGCCAACTGTAGGTGTGAAGGGAATATGCAGGTTAAGAATCTAGGGCTATTGATCAGTGATTCGTTCAAAATCTTCACCAAAATAAGGCAGCAAGTTGGGCACAGAAAGTGCCCCATTTCGTGGAACAGCGGATTTAAGTGATTTCAGCTTCCTGGCTTCCCTATTCGGGCTACTATGGGACCGTAATTTGGGTGTGAAATTCAGTCTTCTTCACCCTCTCTATCCAGGGAACGTGTCTTTCCTGAAGTCGTCCAGATGCAGCCCTCCATATTCAACAACGTTATGTAGCTTTATTGTAAAAGACGAACTTCATTAACCAGAATTTTAATCCCTGGGAGAAAAGCAGATTTGAGAGAAATTATGTAAATACTGAGGTTACTCGAGAGGGATTGCATATACTTACTGGCTTTCTTTCACTGTAGATAGCAATCGCCACAAAGGGAGGCAAGAATTAAATCTCACGAAAGTGAGAATCCTGTAGGGAATAACAGCTCACTTATCGGAGTGAATAAATTTCCAGAGCCCGTTATTCATGGCTTCATAACAATGCAGCTCGATGCCACCTTAGACCAGATGTGGCTGCTAGCAGTTTTAGCTATTTTACGACCACTGCACGCTTCTTAAAGCATCCTATTTAACGATTTTCCTCTCTACCGCTCCCCCTATTCTTGCCATTCCCACTTGGAACAACGGTCACGGGGCCCTGATAGCGCATCCTGGCTACTGCTGTTTGTCTCACCCGGGATCGTGACTCCTGAAAACCTGCTATCTGGTTCGTCCTAACTACACCATACTACCACTCCGCCCCTCACCTGCCGTACACACCGGGGTTATAGCAATAGTGAGGGGCGCCATCAGATACAGCACTTAGACCAGCGAGCATCAGCCGGGAGAAGGGACTACAGCGGTTTGCGGATGTAGCTGGATTTGATCTCACTTCCTTCATTCAGTACTCCGCAGGCACCAGCCAAATAACTGTTGCAATAAACAACCACCTGGTCCGTATATTCAGGTGCACCCGCTTTTACAGGCTCCAACTTGCTCCTTCTGGAAGACTTCGCACCCAAAATTTCACAAGAATGATATAAAGTGGAAAGGTTTCATCCGCATCTGATGCCATCTGACTTTCTATAGGCATTCCACCATTATTCACCTCCCCAAGGCTGGGACATATTATTTCCCACGAATCTTCATTGTGACCCGCTAAATCCTGGGTAGAATGCTGATCATGGCAACTTTTCTTCACAACAGTGCACCTGACATTGCTTCCTTTGTACCCTTCCCTTTACTAGCTACGCAACAGTACTCTCTTCCGTTTTCAACTTCACTCCTACCAATGGACCCATCTGAAACTTAATAAATCAAATAGCTCAAAACAGACAATATGAATCCAATAAATTTATGCGACCACGCCATATCTGTCCAATGCCATCCTACCCACTTGTCACAACCAAATCGCCTTCAATATGCGACTGTCAATGCTTCCAATGTCCGTTTAATTAATTGGTTGCCGGACCGGGAACCCAAGCAATGTTCCAAAATTTGTCATCCCCCATTTTTGTTTTTTCGCCGCCCGCTATCCATTCTGTCCTATCCATTTCGTGCTAATTTCCGTTATCAAAGAAGAATGCCATAATATCGACGACCCATTGGGCCGTCCGCGTGCACGTGGCGGGCCATGAGATGTGCAGAAAAGCTGGCAAAACGGTACTGACGAGATCTCGTTGATTCAAACATCCCGCATTACTGTATGTCATCAGCTGTATTCTTATTACCCAAATATCACCCAACATGTGTTATTTGTTGCTTCATAGATAATTTATTTCCGCAAATAAGCGCCTTTTCTCTTTCGCCACTTTCCCTGCACTTCATGATCACGCGACCTCATGCTTCTTGATAGTGTCCAAGAAAAAAAACATTATCGTCACAAGCGCATAATCTTCCTTAATCATCGTATTGCATGGGAGGAGGATTTGTGTTGTTGCATTTCTCCAACAGTTTTCTGGGGTTCAGCATTCGAGCCGCGATAACCACTGCCATTCCGGATAATGTACGGTTGGCACCTCGAAATTACAACGGCCATCCCAGGGTGCAGGGAAAACACTCAGACTTTGTAGCGCGATAACAAACTATGGCTTGCTCGCGCCAGATATTTGACCGTTTGAATCTGTCCAAAAATCCTATGGCCGACACCTGACTGATCTGACTCGGCCTGGCCTGAGGGAATACTCAAAAATGGTTAGTGGCCTAACTATCCGCTCACACGAAGTAGCACTAAATGTAACTCAGGTTTTATGATTCTTTAAAAATATTTGCCAGACGGCAATTGAGGCAGCTGATGCAGGCGTTTTCTTCAAAATAAGAGGGATATTGTTGTTTAGAGGAAATTTAGGTGTTGCCAGCGTGAAGTCAATAGGGGCAATAACGGAAGGGTTAGGAAAGATGACCGACTAAATGTTGTATATATATCCACCAGCAAAAATATAGCTGGGTAGTATTTCGCCTTTACTGTGGTCTTCTGTTTGATATTTTTTGCGTAGCTTGGGTCCCAGCCGATCTAGTGCTTGGTAGTGATTTTCACCCTCTTTTCACTGTGACCGACCAAATTTTGCCTGCTTATTCCAGTTTCATATAATGTTAGGTTTGTACCATTTACTGAGCCATGCAGAGATATCGTCCCCGAAGATGTGCAATTAGCAGTGTATTCTATTATTGTTGCGGTCTTCTCCCATAAGATGTTATTTAGGCGGCTAAACATTTTAAACAAGTCAATGGTAAGATCACAAGCAGTGAAATATTTAGTTTATCGCCCACTGAAAAATGATCCAAAATATAAGCTGTTTCAAATTATGGGTTAAACAGTGCGGCTTATTATTATCATTTGTCCCTGGTCAATTAAGCCTGTTTGGTTTCCATTTCCCAGACGTAGCCAATTTTGTTGTCGCGCGGCACAGATGAGTGTTTTCCACTACTGTTTGCAGCAGCAAAAGGGATGCCCGACTGAGGATAAAAAGATGACGTTTTCAGATTTCTTTTTTCATTCTGTGCAATGGCGTCAGAAGAATTTGAGAGGCTTGCTCGGCTACCTGATTTGTTTCTGTCCGGCACGAACTGAATTGAACTGGGGTGTGGTGATTTTTATTGAAATGAACTGCATCTTAGTGGCCGTCTTCCCCGTTTGCAAGTGAAGTAAAACACGGAAAAATTCCGCGCAATTTCGGAACCCAAGTGAACGCGCCGACAAAGAACGAGCTTGAAGTTCGCCTAACCATTGTAGTCACTTCGATCGTGTGCAAATTTAACTGAGCCGAACCTTGCCGCGCTGAATTGAACCAAAGAGAATTAAATTGTTACGCGGCCTTACGGCGATCCTTTCAGAGAGAAAACCCACCCACTGGAAAAATTACTGCGACAGATATGAATATACACAAAGACGGACTTGGACTTTTGCCGGAAAATCGCAGACTGGTGTGTCCAAATTGGCGTCCTTTGTAAGTGCCTGAAGAAGACTGTCAGAGAGCAGACATGCGAGCACCTACTAAATGGAAGCACTGTCTCGGCAACACAGCACGGACTCAGACTTGAAGGTCTTGCCCTGCATTCCTCTTGTTTTATTTGGGTTAGGCAACGAAATGCCTAGACAAGCGCCGTCGAGTCGCAGTCTGGGACAAGGAATTAAGCGAGTTTTTTGATTTGGTTGGACTACATGATGAAAGCACTGGAAAGACAGGAGGGCCAGCACATGAGTGAGGAGCTTTCTCTTGAGAATGGCTTCCAGAACTGTTTGAAGGGCATTTGATAACCCCGCCGACATACTAGGTAACGTTTCCAGGTACTGGTACTAGGACCCAAAATCTCCCGTATACTATTCCATGACCTAGTTAAGAGCATTTGAAAACCCAGGCTATATTTTAGCTGATGAGTTCAACGTAGCAGATGCAGGCCCAAATGAGGATATTGAGGAAATTAAAGTCCCTTTATGTGTGTGGGACTTCCAATGAAACTGGCCAAAGGAGATCTGGCCTATAGGAGTTACAGAGAAGTGAAGTGAGTGATACCCTAAATGGTTTCGAAATCAGGCACATGTTTGCAACGGGTTCGAGCAACTCTAAACCCCCCGACAGTGCGCAAGTTTGGCTAGTGAAGCCAGGGTTGGGCTTTTTGGGCTGAGACCTTCTATGACCTGCATGCAATCTAAAGTGTATGGTACCCTGCAGGCGACTATTACATCACCCCAACTGCGGTAATGTGTGCGCGCCTGACAGCCGCAGCTAAAATGCCTGCATTTTGTTCGGATAATGTACAGAATCTAATCAACATGCTGATGCCCGAACAAAGGCATAAAATTTATGACAAATCCTACAAGCTTGGTGTGTGCTCTCTCAGATCTCAATGCGCGACATGATTTCATTAAGACGTTCAAAATGTTAGGGCGAGTTGCAGCTATAAAACACAGGGAATCAGAGGACATAGCTGATTACTGCAGCACAATGACCCAGGGTTTCAAAAGGGAGCAAGGTTCTTCACCAACAAGATGATTCCACTATGAAACCAGCAGCCAAGGCACATGATTACTCAGCACACTGCTAACGGATCTAAAGGAGCACTGGATGTTTGCTAGGGGGTGGCAAACCCAGAAATGGAAAAGTGTTTCAGAGGGGCCCAAAAGCGCATCTGTTAAACCGGATGATGCATCTGATATAATGACTTTATGAATCGAAAAGACAACCACTGCGTTGGGAGCTAGGAAGGTTGCCAACAACGGGTCAAACCAGTGGCTGGAATCCAAATTTCCCTTTTTCGAATGCTGAAGTGATCAGAAACGGAGGCATTTATTTATCAATACAGGACGATATTGAAGCCATATTTAGGGTTCTGCATGCGGGCAGAGCATCATTCCTTCAGCAAATCATAGCTTGCTTTGAGTTTGTTCAATGGCCAGCGGTTCGAATGCCTTAGGAACAAATTGACAAGTCTTACACCAGACGGTTGAAAAACCCAATCCAACATTTCATGGGAGAGAGCAGATTCAAGGACGGTATAATTGGAACGTCCAAAATACTGAGACGTTAGGCAGCAGTTGATCGTGAAAAAATGTTCAGGCCAGCTATCGATGATAGAAAACGAGACAACAGTGCAAGGCTTTGATGGGCTTCTCTAGGTTGAATAAGCGGAAAATCTTTTCTGCAAAAAGGTTGTCGGGGCCTGGAACAGAAAACATAACGAGCTAATCTGGAAGGCTTTACCACTTTAAAAAACAACTAGATAAGACGGATACCAATTGTTTCCTTCTCTAAATAGCTGGGGTTTGCGAATCGTAAAAACACCGAATGAACCTTTGCTATTATGGCATTGTAAAATTATGGGCGTTCGCTAACCTCAGCAGTAAGAAAAGACCTCCATTCTCTTCTCATTTAACGTTGACGGGACTTCTGAAGGAAGCCAAACTCCAAACGGAAAACGAAAATTCCGGCGGTCGATTTTAAACCTCGGGCAGACCATCGAGTGAACCCAGGTTGATCTACTGACCTTTGAAGTCATTGCACTTCTCATTAACTGAATTGAGCTGAGCTGTTCTGTTCAGACTAAGCTATTCCGGACAGAGGTCTCAAGGTCTCTAGCATCAAGGGGAAGCGTTGCGTAAGCAGCCGTAATCTCGGAGCTATTTGGGATAAGGTGTATTTAAGCTTAAATGCGAAAAATTAGCAAATAGACTTATCTAGATAAGATCCACTGGAATAGTATGAAGCCTCTTTCAGAAATCTTGGCAGGGTCGATCCTAAGATTGCACAAGCGAATCTGCGCCAGGGATATCTGCCGTAAGAATGGAGAGCGGCAGTGGTAGTGGGTAACCTAGAGGCTGTTTAGCGGTCGGAATTAGGGAATTACAAGCCGGCGAACGTGGCATCCCACGCAAACTGCTAGAACGCACCATCGAGGAGCACGCGCGTCTGCACCGCACTACGAGTGGGATCTCGCTCGACGCCGAATTCTAGAACAGATCCTGTTTTACAAATTTTCTGAACTACTTAGAGAGACTAGCTCATAGACTAAACGTGTGAATGGCATTAAAGTGTGTCACCTCGAATTCATCGAATGCAATTGCCTAAGTTGTAAGCCTTGGACATAAGTAAACGGTTACTGAAGTGGTTAAGTGAATTTTAAGACGGGAGATTTTTGCGTCTCAGTCGATCAGTCTATTCCAAGCATAAGGGCGAAGACTACTGGAGTACCCCAAGGCTAGGCACTCGGGCCGCTATCATTTCTGACGTTCTTAAATGGTTTGTCCATCACTCTGTGAGCTCCCAGCGTTTTCCTCGGGGATGGCGTGAAGGTGGCTGGGTCATCTGGACGAGCTTTTCTGGAGTATGATATTGTCTCCGTTTCAAACGGCTCAAAAACATGGGATTTTCTTCTTACCACAGAGGAAACCAATTTGCTTTCAACGAACGCAGCGGGCATTACAACTGCGCATGAGGACGTTCTCTGAACACTGGGCACAGTAAACCATGTAGGGTGCACTGGATCCAAGTTTTATAGAATTTTGGGTGGGCTTACGACTATGCTGCAGCAGCAAAGAAAGCCATGGGAGAGCTGTTTAGGGTGAAGTTAGAGCTGTGGTACCGAAATACAGATATTTTCGTCCATATGTTAAAGGCTTTCATTAGGCCTGGTCCCCTTTCTTCCAAAAAGATAAGCAATGTTTAAAGAAGGGCAAAAACTGACCACGAACAAGAACAAAGGTAGAGGAAAAGACCTTTGAACAAAGGCTGACGGACCTCGGCTTTTTCTCATTGGGACGCCGAAGGACTCGGACAATTCTCGCTTATGCGCTCGAGACAGTTTAGGTTCTGGGTTTGTTCGTCCCAAGAATCCGTTTTACGAATAGCCCGACAGCAGATCCAGGGTAACTGAACGGCAACTGATGTGGCATCAACCTCCGCTGATAGATAGAGCGCACTTCACCAGTGGCAGTGGTGAGTGGATGAAATAACTTATCTAGATGTACCGTTGAGACGTTTAAGATAGAATTAGGCCGTAGGTGGGATGAAATGAGTTAGGAGACCTGTATTTACGTGAAGCCCGTGTCGATGTTTACATTACAAACCCGTTTTAGAAAGCCTATGAACTGACAGTTTTCGTGCCCAGAAGGGAAGGCGTTTTCTTTCTCTATTACTCATTTTTAAAGGAAACGGGGTCAACGAAACACCAAGGACAACATGCACTACATTGACAATGGTAGGTGTCAATTTCTATGCATACCATCGGAAGAACTCTGCACGAGCCTTTGGCACTTGAGGTCACTTCTGCCCTGTGTTAATTGAACTGACCTTCTGGGACGCCTTCATGGCGACATTTTAAGAAATTCTTTTCTTGGTTGTTGTGCCCCACCTTTGTGTGTGATCATATGTTTAAGTATATTTACAACACGTTTGCATTCCACAGAATTAAACAGGAGGGCCAGGGGAAAATTGTGAACATTGTGATATAAATGGAAACACCTTTTTATTGTTTTTCTCGTTTATTTCTGTTCAGACTAATACATGTGTGCATGCGAGTAGAGCATTTCCTTTTGAGCACGTGGACCTTATTTAGCCTTACAACTGTCCAGTACGTAGTAGTTTTTCACTTTGTGATCTGCATCTAAGGTGTTTTCCCAGTTATTTTGGAATTTTGAGAATTACGAGGGGATCGTTTCAGGCAGTTGGGTTTTCCTCGAGGCTTTCTGCCGTCAGTTCACGTAATTTAAAAATGATCTGCGAGAGTTCTGAAGAACGTTCTACGGGGACCAGTCTTCGTTACCTAAGTTTTCTGTACTTTTTAGGTCTTGATTACTTGTGTACCATTTTATATGAGAAAATATCGCTTTGTGAGTGTCCCTCTTTTGTTGTATTACATGAGGTGAGCCATTGGGCTCCTCTTAATCTTCTTCACCGAGGGTAGTGAACAGTACTGACCAGTCCCGGTAACATCGCGCCCGCATCCGCGAGTTGCCACCGGCTCTCTAAGTGGACTTCAATACGTTGCTTGAAGCCAGTCGCCTTGTTTTCATTCACCGCAACACATAGCGATGAATTCCAGAGAGTTGTTTCTGACAAGTGAGTTATCTGAGTGTAAGCCGGTGGCCACGCGTCTCAATGCAGTTAGTTAGTGGGAGCGTTCCCTTTGGTTCCAGGTGTATATCATCTCGAAGGATCTTCCTGGTGAGGGTTAAATGCCCTTGGTGACTAACGGAAGACGAATACATGCCCTTCTTTGCTTTGTCTTTTCAGTTCGTCAAAGCGGGACTTACTCTTCACCAAATGAAGTGATGTAGCATTACGGTACAACTGAGTGTTAAATTATCCTAATCGCTTCATTTCGTTTCCGTTTGAGGAAGGTTCAGGTGTTGCCCCAGGGTATTTCAAAGGTGGCATTTTTGGACCCCTCTAACCGTGCATCCATTTCCATTCTAGTAAAGGTCTTTTCAGCTGTCGAATTCGCTTTCAGGTCTCTTTCATCGAAATTTTACAGAGCCCAAGTCTTTGCAAATAAAATTGCTCTGGTGTAATATTGTCATTTCGTCAGTAATAAGTGTTGAGACTAAACGTCTCGAGTTACTCAGGACACTGGTCGAGCAGCTCTGAGGTGCACAGAAGAACGCTTGACGAGAGTTGGACTTTCTGATCAGCGCCGAAGGTGAGAAATTTTGACATGGGCCACTGGCTGGTCAATATCTATGGGTACTACTTGAAGGCGAATTACACTTGTTCTGTTTTAGGTCCCCATTTTGAGCACATCGCTTACTTTGCGTCGTGTTGCCGTGAGTCACGTCATCAAGTTTTTGGTATGTACGTACGCGTTCTGTATAAGTCTGTACAGACCTTGTGCCGTGGCAATCTTGCAAAGGACGAGAACCGTGAGAGTAAAAGATAAATAAAAGGTAAACAGTCTGTATGGTCCGCCATACGTGGTTGCTGTTCTATTCTCCTTTCTACATTATTGGCCATGGTATCTTCGTGGGCTTGTTAGTACTGGGTTACGAAAGCGTAGCAGTGGGTTGACTCAGGGACTCTACTCCGCCCCCTTGAACAACTAGTTTAACTCTGAAGCCATTGGTACGATCTGAATGTCCTGCAACCCACTGATGACCGATGAGTGGGGAATTATTTCATATACCCTTCGGACTAGGCTAGACATTCTGGGTGCCCAGTACACATCTCTGTCATAGATACCGATGTGCATACAGTCATATGCTTTGTTCGCCGCCTGTGGTCTGTTTGGAATCAGGGTTAAAACACTTCTACTCGACCAATTATCAAATGTCAGGTAGACCAGTAGAGGGAGCCGGATATTCACCTTCGTTCGTGCACATTTTTGCGAGCATCTCGATTGGAAGGCAATGCGTAGGACATCCTCAATGAAGACAGTTTCAGATGCAGCTCATGCAGGAGCATTTCGAGATGCGCTCAGGACGAATAGCCGCCGCGGAGCTTGAGACACGTACCTTCGACCATGCTGAAATATTTGAAGGCTGGGTTTTGAGGAATCTTAAAAAATATTGCTTAGCTGCCGACATAGCCCTATAGGTTTCAAAATTACCTTGGTAAGTTTGGAATTTCTTGGTCTAGTTGTGCTTACGTGGTGCGAACATTAAATACCATCGAAAGTTTGCCGACTGTGGGCTCGTTTTGTTTTTGTACCTTTTTGCTGAAATGTGTTATCACTTTAAGGTGTTTTAGAATTAAAGAAAAACTTAAAACGCTTTCTACTTGGGGAGTAAACTTTTATCGTTGAGGTCTCCGTGCCTGTTGACAATCAGGATAACTATTTTCAGCGTGTAAAGAGACGACACCGATGTTGTCGAGATTTTCATAAATGTATAGTCGCTAATTTCCATACTCGAATGAGCGCAACTTATTTCGTTTGTATTTTTAGATAACACTGTACGTGGTTTCGGGTCGATTTTACGTCGCTGAGTTATTTAGTACTTATTAAGCTGTGGCCTTTTATTGGTGCATCTGAGGACACGAATAAATAGTAGTTGACGTAGCAGGAAGTAAGAAATTAGGACGGCGATACCGCACTTAAGAATTTCGGTCCGGAGTGTCCGACCAGAACCCGTTATGTGCCCGCAGATTTTCTCACCACCTGCATTCCATTCTCGAGGTCATTCCGTAACTGTCTGGTAATAAACCCCATCCGACATGCTGCTTGAGTGTGAACAGATGGAACCATCTTAGTTAGTATGTATCCTCACACTATAGGGAAAACACTTGTATCCTACGGGATACTTCTGTTTTGTACTTTTTGGAATTCTCAAATCACAACTTTAGTGAGTGATATACTACTGAACTTATTTGGAGTAATACCGTTTTTAGGATGTTGCTGGAAGATGTGCGTAGTGTTTGTTATCTTTTGATGGATGGCAAATTGGGATTATGGGAATAGATAGAAATTAATTTTGAGTGAAACCAGTTTGCTAATCTACAAAGCGCTGCAGACCGAGGCATTAACCAGAACATTAAGTGGAGATTTTCTGAGGAATTAAGCTAGTGACTGGGTAACCTTCCCAATATGTTTTCAAATTGGTCATTCCGAGGCCCGTTCAGTGCTAGTTCTAGTTGATTTGGTGGATTGTTTTGCCTGACAGTTTACTACCAAAGTCTTGGTGGTGCTTCTTGTCTGAAAAAAGAGCCAAGATGGTTTTGCGTCCGATTGTCTGTCGAAATCCTACTTTTTGCGTGACAGTCAGGATTATGCCTCCCGGTCTGCGTGCAGCTGGGCTTGCATGCGGCACCTTCTTAATGTCACATGTCTCCTGCCATTGATTGGTCGTTTTGTTGGCTGTTGGAATGCATGCGTACATTTGGTGAACCCGCGACATTTTTCGTCGATCTAAATACGAGCCACATAACATTCAGTCTAAACTTCGATTCTAAGTCATGCCTGTCAGCGCCTCTAACTAACTACAGTCGTTGTCTATTGGGCCCCAGTCCAAAAGGCGGAATACATCAACTGACCCCAACAATAAAACTAAATTATTCACGCCATAGTGCTATGTCATAGCCTGATCGCATCACCTCATCCAGCCTTGTTTAGAATGTGAACAAGAACATAAAAGGGTAGGCTATAGGGAGGAGTACATAATACAAGTTCTATCCACCGAAGGCGGGTCAGATCAGAGCTGCATGCTGCTGGGTGCGTCCTTGGGTTACGGAAAATGGAACCACCGCCACCCTGACAGTTATTCTTGTATAAAATGGGTTCAGGTCTATCGAACAAGCGGTCGCGGACAAGCAGCGGCATCGTTGTGGATATGGTGGGTCTTTGCCTTGGAAGTATTCTCTCTGAAAAATACCATGAGAGCTCACTGGCGGCACTAAGACGTGGCGAGTCTGCCCCACCAACTAAATAAAGCCATTTCCCCTCATCGTGCTCGACTCACCCGCAAGATTTTCAAAAATAGGAGTATGATCCGATCAACCGACCACCCAATTTTCTGGAGTAATTCTGCTGCATTGCAGAACGCGCTAGGCTGCGGAAGGCTAAAAGTGCATCCGCGAATAGAAAGGCCCAGTGTAGACTGGGAGACCGAGTAATACAACAGCTCAAAACGCATACAATCATAAACATGACTGATCTTCGGACGAATGCTTTCAGTTATCTGTCACTTCAGAAAGCGACGTTTCACCTTACACAACCGCTTGTTTCTCCAATGTTTCATGTTACTGCCCGTACCACTGAATTTTTTCACATTCATCTGGAACTGCAGTTTGCCATACCGGTAGTGTTGTCACTGAAAGAAGTCTTCTCTCTGTTCTCTCGCTTTCTACCTCAGATAGCATCCAAGTCTCACTGAACCCGCTTCCGCCTGCTGATCTTCTTCGGTCTTAATGCCCCTCCTCACACTGGCCACATTCGGTGTGCGAACATATGCTTGTAGGTCAACCGGCGGTGACCAGCTCCTGCACTGGAAATTCTAGCCATTGATTTGTGCTGTATCCAGGAGGCTCTCATTCAAGACTCCGGTTCTGTTTTCCGACCGACATTTCCATCTTGTTTTTCCGCGAAGTTTTGCCTGCGCCCTTCTGGGGACCTTGAGTTTGCAGATCTTGGTTGCTCTGGCGTTGATGTGGCTATACTGCACGGCTGGATCCCAGTCGAAGGCAAGCGGTGCTTAGTGAACCTTAGGTATTGGTGCAAATTAAACAGCCATTACTCTGAGACGGGGAATTTGCTTGCCATCTCGATGTGCACGCCAACGAATTGCAGCCCAGTCAGGGCCACTTTTTCTCCTAAGGTGCATGACCTCTTCCGTAGAGCAAGGAAGGTTAATATCTTGCTTTTTTAGGACACATTGATGCTCCAGTAGGTCAACTGTCCTCAGATGGGGCGCATCTAGTAGGCTATTTCGGTCTCAATTCTGAAAACGGGAATGGCTGTTAATTCGGTGTCTATGCCATCGATTGTTTCTCACTAGTCAGACGTTTTGATCGCCGGTACGCCACCTGGCGTCCGCTCACTTCGAGTTAGCGATGGGCCCAAATCGACCACATTGCAATTAACCATAAATGGCGGGTCTGTCTACAAGAGTGCCGGTCATACTGGGGCACTGCTCGAGACGTCTCTTCTTCCGTACGGTTCCTCAATTTACTATTCTGAAATCGATCTTTATTTTTCTGTTTGGGCAGTTGGTGCTGTGAAGTGGCAACCACAACCGGAGTACCCTGGTGCGAGGTCAAGGGTTCCCTAAACTGAGCTGAACTCCCCTCCACTCCAGCAACACGTTATTATGCACCAACCCGTGTATGTCCTTTGGTGAGCTATCAAAACCCATGATGTAGCGTCGGTTGGACTATGACATTGTATCTGATCCGATTAGTTTATCGCTCTTTAAACACTAAGATTACAGCCACCACACAATATCAATAGGCACCGGTCTTTTGTCAAGAACGCCTTGCATTCTGATGGCCTAGTAATTTGTGGTCCGATCCATCGCATTGTGACACTGGGTTTCTGCCGAGTCTCTGACCTCTTGAGCCACGCCATTCCATCTCGGCTGGGAACAAGTACAATGAAGCAACGATACGTAAACTGTGAACAGAAACTATCCGAGGAACTAAGAACTCCGAAGAGCAGCAATATAGACGAGCAGTGGGATCAAATTAAACAGGCTATGCATTAGGCAGAAAATTTCGCCTGTGGTCCTAAATCTAGCGTTCATCAAAAATACTGGATCTCGCAAGGGTCGCTGGGTCTAATGGAGCAAGAACGTCAGCTGCCTAACTGCAAGGAAATGAATAAGATGCGTCGGCAGTTGCAGCGTCAGTTGACCATAAGCCTTAGGAATGGCCGCGAAAACTGGTGGGTTAAGGTGGCCGAAAAGATGGAAGTGGCGTCCGCTTCAGGTAACAGTCAAAGACTGTTTAAGCTTATAAGTGACAACGGTGGGCGACACTGGCGAAATTCGGTTAGTGAAGTCGTGTGCAAAAGGAATGGAGGAGTCATCCGTGGTAGACAAAAAAAGGATGGACCGTTGGGCAGAGCATTTCAAGGATCAGTTTAGCTGACCATACCCTTACTTATTTAGTCTGACGTTTGGAGCTGTGAATCCTTGGGAGTTGTCACTTGATCCCCCAACGGAAGTGGAAGTAGAGTCGAAAATTCAGCTTCTGAAGAGAGGAAAAGCTGCCAGTCCCGGCGACCTTCCCCCAGTTCTTTTCAAATTGGGTGGAGAAGTGCTGATGAAATCACTTACCTCCTTGCTTCGTGATATTTAGATCGAGTAGCGTATCTCGCTATCTTGGGGTAAGTCACTAATTATACCCATCTTCAAGAAGGGTTCACGGAGTAACTGCAGCAATCATCGTGAGATTAGTCCAATTCCGATAGTTACTAAGGTGTTAGCTTCAATAATGCTGCCCCGTTTGGCACCGATTCGCGAAAGTAATATCCGCGAACAACAGGCCAGATTTCGATCAGGTCGAGGTTGCATCGACCAAATATTCACTTTTCGACAGATACTAGAAACGCGCCACACGCACCGGCGCCCTACGATCGTAGTCTTCCTCGACTTGAAAGGTGCTTTCGACTCCGTGGATCGACCAGCACTACTCAGTGCTCTTCACCGTAAGGGTATGCCAGCGAAGTTCATAACCCTGTTGCGAGCATTGTACTCGCATACCTATGGTCGTGTGAGGGTATACGGTGAACTATCAGGTTCATTCGCAACGACTAGTGACGTTCGGCAACGGTTTTCCCATCTCTCCATTCCTGTTCAACTTCGTCATGGACGAGGTGATGGAAAATGCTTTGGGAGGTCTCCAAGATGTAGGAATCGAACTGGGAAGTAAAGAAAAGCCGTAATCTACATTATGAAAATGACGTTGTCTCTTTTTGGAGACTGCGGACCATGCACAACGCACAACAGATGGGCTCTTGAGATCGGTTGCTCGGTTTGGCGTGTGCTTTGCACCTTCAAAGTGCAAAGTGCTGTTGCAGGACTGGACGCAGGAGCGCCGAACTTGATACTGGATGGAGAGGAACTAATGATGGTAGACCGTTTTACTTACCTTGGTAGCTGAGTGTCCAACGATGGTAGCTCGGGATTGGAGGTAAACACACGTATGTCCCAGGATCGAGCAGTTTACGCTGGACTGAAGCACTTGTGGCGTTGGCCTGATATGTCACTTAAGTTGAAAGGTTGTGTGCACTTTGCCTCAGCGCGCTCAGTTCTGTTGTACGGTTTCGAAATATGTAATATTCGTGCGGCAGATGTTCGTCGGTTAGAGGTTTTCGACCATCGATGTCGACGTAGTATGGATAGGATTGGATGGAGTGGCCGGATGAATAATGTGAAAGTCAGGAATCTAGTACTAGATGCCGGCTCTCAGAACACCTTGTTTCATTGCATGAAACTTAGCAGACCACGCTGATTGGGTCACGTGTTGCGTATGACGAATACTCGTCTACCGTATCGTGCCCTATTTT
Organism: Fasciolopsis buskii; assembly: GCA_008360955.1. Classification (NCBI taxonomy): domain Eukaryota; kingdom Metazoa; phylum Platyhelminthes; class Trematoda; order Plagiorchiida; family Fasciolidae; genus Fasciolopsis; species Fasciolopsis buskii. The sequence continues at coordinate 182,608 of LUCM01008081.1, forward strand.
GTGTTCCCCCAAAGGAATGGAAGAAGCCATGTGAAGGTCAACAGATGACGTGGTAACGCGGTATGAGAAAATGTACGGCGACATTAGGTAAAGTAGGTGTCTCACGTCCCCGTGGTTGGGGTCCGAAAGACTCGTTAACTACCTGGCTGGAGACACTTAAGGATATAGCAGTGAACCGTGAACAGTAGCGATCGTGTTGTTATTTTCTATCAAATCAGACTGATCGAAAGAGTGCGTCTGTACAGTTAGGCTGTGTTCCGTGTGTTGGCTGCAGCAACGTCCTATCTTCTTCCGCCTTTGTAGGTCCACTCCCTGTTGGCCTTGGATATTCACTTTTTATAGAAACATGTGACCTTTTTGGAAAAGACCGCAGTCAGTGAAGCTTGCTTTGCTGTTTAATGCTGAACGAAGATGATGATTGTGATGATGTTTATTGCGAGTCTTTGCTGTGGTGAATATCAGCAACCATAATTGCGTCTTGTAGCGGTCTGCTGCAGATGAACTAGGCAGGTCATTGACTGGAGTGGATCGCGCCACACCAGAGCCATCCAGCATCTGAGAACTCGAATTATTGTGCTAGAGGTACTGTGGAGGAAATCCCGTCGCAAATTTCAAAAGCAGATTGGAAACTCTGCGCCGCCCGTCTCTGTACGGATTAGGTTACGGTTTCCCTGTTCTACGTATTTTATATGATGTGAAACTTGGTTGCTCCTTGCTGATTGCTGCCATCAGACTGATTACTACCATAGACCTACTGGGATCTTTTGTCTGGTTAATTTTGTTGAGTTGCATGACATTTGTACTCTCAAGAAATCTTGGGAGACATTTAATTTACCTTTTCCTCCGCACTCACCAATTCTCATATAGTGAGCGATACTAGGAACTGATTTGGGATGTACAAAAGCGTTAGACGAGTCGGTGTATTTGCAAATATTCCCCAAATGTGTTATCTTCCTTCCTTGAATTTTTACTAGTTCCGCCTAATTGTTATGCTGAGGGTCAGCGTACGAACTTAAGGCTCTGATATTGGCTTGGTTTTCCCGATACTGAGCTAAGCTCTGAAACATGTTTATAGTAGCAGGTTAGAGAATGATGTTCTTCCTTGTAGACCAAGTTCAGCAGCATGGTATTGTTTTTTTCGCTGAAGTGAACAGTTTGAGTGCAAACGTTTTATCAGCAGCCGAGGTGACATAATCAATGCTATGGTCTTGTGGTGAATGGTTTCCTGTCTTTCTTCTCTTAAACTGGTCATATATCATCACCCTTCGCTGCCGATTAATTACCCTGGGTGGAGTGGTAGAGAACAGAAGCTGCCCAGTCACTTAGTTCACTGTCATTTGTTGTTGACACAATGTGGGATGAGTAGATTTTACTGACGTGTGCTAATTGACCCTTCAGTCACATCAATAAATATACGTGGTCCAGGTCGATGTGTCTGCTTATCGATCTTCCCGAGGAACGTCAAGCTTCAAAAAACTCATTCGAGTGGTTTGATCTTCCCTGGGTCACGAATGTCACATTTTCGAATTTGAATGTGGTCTGTGCGATCTTGGTGGACCGAGGAGGGTTGATCATAACGTTTTTGCCAATGGCTCCCTAATCCTTGTCGCGAGTTTCTTTTCGATTTGCCCTGTGTATCACACCTAGGGATGTCATTATTGTTATGTTTTGAAAAACTTTTCAGCGTCCTTCAGGCACAATATAACACTGCATGTATATACACAACTTTCCAGTCTTTCATCGTTTTGTGTGCCATTCAGTTCCTGGCCGTATTTTCGGAGCTGCCATTTCGGTGATCACCTACCCGGAGTTTTACTTGTGACAACAGTTCACATTTTAACACCTTGAAAAGCGCTACGTTCTACACGAATTTGAACGGAAAATATGCTCACCCATTTCTTTCGTACCCGCTCGAAACAAGAACGACTTTGGGATGCATGCAGTTACGGACGAGAAAATACCGTAAAATCCTTGATTGATGCTGGGGCAAATCTAAATTGGAGGTCACATGTGGTATGCCTGCATTCCTTTCTCAGCAGGTCATTGAAATTTTCTAGTACGAGTGTTATCCCATTCATATTGCATCACAAGGAAAGCCTGTGATTGTGCGCTTGCTGATTGAAGCCGGCTGTCAAGTGGACTCCTTGGATGCAGTATGTTTCAAATTTCGTCTTTTTTTCTCTAATTGACCAATTTTTATGCAGAAGGGTAATACAGCTTTACACCATGCTGCTATGTCTGGTCGTGTGGAAAACGTGGAAATGCTTCTGGATGCCGGGGCCGATATTGACGCATGCAATGAAAATAACTGGACCCCGCTGTTAAATGCCGTTTACTGGAATCATGCAAGAGTAGCCTCGTTATTAATTGCACGTGGTGCCAATCCCTTGATCAAAAACAAGGTAGGTGTATGTAAGTGTTATTTGAACACTAATTTTTGGTCCGTTCATGAGTGACTGACAGGATTCCAAAACATGCCTATTCCGTTGTTCTATTGTGAAAATAAAGCATCGTCATTACTTTGATCACCAATTCCATTAAGCCAGATCATCAAATGCTGTGGCCAGCTTTTAGGATCATCCAGCCGTATAGATACTTCAACTGTGAATAATGTCACCGATAATTTTTCTGTTCAATCTTTTGAATAATAGCACGTTGCATATTTCCATGGAATTTTTTCGTCATCATCATTTTGGATCCAAGGACGGGAACAAAGTTTATTTACCGTAATTTCCTCACTCCTTTGTCCCTATTACCAAGGTTTCCCGTTATGCACTTTCTGTTGGTATGTCTTGCCACCTTCAGCAGTAAAAACAGGCCGGCGGAATATCGTTCACAGTTACAGTATGTTCACTCAATTCAGTCCAGTTTATATAAAGATTAACCTCACACGCACACACTCAACAATGGGGAAGATCAAAAACAACCGTTAGGTGATAGGTAAAGTGCATGGATTTCAGATACAAACAACTCAACTTGTGTTTCGAAAAAAGGTCAAGTTTGTGGACTCTTGTTGTTTTATCGCTTGTTTGACCGATCTTCCCCAGTGGTTTTGCAGTCCTTGTCTGGTTAATGGCGTACACTGAGAAAGCTCAATAGGACCAGTGCGAATACGATGGATGCCCTTTCCACCGAACGTGCGCATCGACTGAAGCAGTAACGCATTGTCGTGGTTATTTGATGGTAGGCGACAATTCGCTTTCGCTGGGCTCGTTATCGCGCCTAATCCAGTGGCTTCAAGCCACTTCAGGTTTCACAGTCATGCTTGGCTGTTCTCCCTCATTGTGGTTTGGGCTATGGGAGCAATGTGACGTCTGCCGAATTCTGGCATTCATTGTTTGTAATAAAGTTTTGTTTCACTTCTGCTCATTCGGAAACATGTAATGAGCTTGTAACATTTCATTGTTTCATGTTGCTTTTATGAATAAAGCAATGCCGCATTTATGTACTTTGTATTGACCGAAATCCTGCCGTATTTTCATTTTTAGGATGGTCGTAATGCATTGCATGAATTATGTCGAAGCAAGTCCCGTGACTCATCCGGTCTGGACGAGATTTTAATGTCCATTTTGGACAATATGAGTGCAACCGGGGGCAGAACAGACTCCGACAAATCCGCAACTCCGTGGGATCAAGTGATTGACTGTCGTGCTGAACGCCGTAACTCGTACGACTTCGAGGTTAGTGCCTATCGGCATTCAGATTCTCATCGATATTTTCGCCTCTGGTTGGTACAGCTTTTTAAATTAATTTTCTCCACTTTAAATCCTGTTTTCCCACTTGTATATGTTCGCATTCATGGCCGGGGAGTTCACAAGTTCACAGCCATTTCCTCCTTGTTGGATTCGCTAGAATTGTATAACAACTGTGAGATAATTGGCACCTCAACCCTCGGTATTTTTTATCTTTTACTTCCTTTATTGATGAAATAACGATATACATCATTTTTTAGAAGGGAGTCCGCGACCAACAGAGGGCTACCAAGTGGGGAAGTTGATTGGTGGTGGAAGGATTCAAGCCCGCGACCTTCACGTCCAAACGCCGCGACATTATCCGCTTGACCACCGCCGGGTAGATTGACTTGAATACAGGGCTATCCATTTCTCTTAGTAGTTCCGCCTATCAACACTACATCATATAGCTCTGTGACTGAATTCAAACAGTTCCCGTAGTTTTCCTGCATATCTTTTCAACCACTCATTGCCAGAGTCTACACTTTTAGCCATGACCTGCAATCTGTTGAGTAGGGCTCACAGAAATAATCCGGTACTTATAACGCTTTTATATTTGACACGGTCTTAAGCCATGCAACTGCAAACGGGTAGAAGCAAAAATTTCACTCCAGTTTTCGCATTGGTTTGATTTGGTTGCGGTTGTTATTTCACAGCTCTATATGCAGGAGACCTGAGTGAGAAATGGTAAATGATCATCTGCAACAGAATCGGTCCAACTACTATAAAGCAAGAGAGACATTTGGAACAATGCCACCGCCTGCGCCATTAAGCCCTGTCACTTTTTGTCTCCAACCATCGTTCAAGGGAATCAATCTTGTGAACTCCAAACTGGACCTACAGGAGTCAGTCAACTAATTAGGGTTTTCGCATCTTATTGCTGTGTGGTCGACTGACGTCCTGGACCCATCTTCCAACCAACACCTGCTTCGAAGAACAGCTTACAGTGGAACGTGTCTTTCGGTGGCATGCGGAACAATCTGTTTATATTCAGCGCTCCCAATGACTAAACCGTAGGAAACAGTACCCCACACGTTGCCTCTGAGTTATCACGAAAACCCTTCTATCCTATTCTATCAATCTTGCGAAGACAGTGGTGCTCAAGCACTTCTCACGTCTGTCCTCAATGGCCGTGTTTCTGTATTGCATAACATGATCGATCTTTCTGCTGTTGTGTAAGCTCGATCAATAGCGGATAATCGGGTGTCGCGCCGACGTCACAGAAGACTCAAGTTTGTAAATGTCAACCAACCCTTCTGTACATGCGGCTGTTTTTTATCTGATATACGGTATCTGGATGAGATGCAACTAACTTTAGTCGAACCTATTCGCTCCATCCAAAGCTTCACCCGGAAGAATAAGATTCCTGAGGTGTGAAACATGTGGTACGCATAGCTGCGTTATCATTTGACTTTCGTAGACCAGTACTGAGTAATTGGCAATGTTTGCGACTATTGCCGATATACGCAACCTTCTCAGTCTCTCCATATTTTCTCGTCCACCAATCCTCGCGATCATTTCTCAGGCTTATGGTCAGCTGACGTCTCAGGAGTTTGCACGTTTCTTTGTATGGGGCATCCGGAGGGCAGAAATCGGAGGCACTGATTTCGAGGATATCCATCGTTTATGATCTACGAGTGACCTGTAGTCGTGCGTGGAGTTTACCGCTGCATGTGCGGATTCTTCAATCTTCCTCCGGTGTTTGCTTGGATATTAGGTATTCTTTTGTGAGGATAATCATGGTGAAATCTCCGGCTGGGACTCATTTCGCCAGTTATCATCGGGAACCATTTGTGCAACACGCAAATATTGAAGGCAGCCAGGAGAATTGAACTCTCAGGCTTAAGCAATGTGCCCAGACATTTTCCTTTCAGTATTGCTAATGTCAGACAAATCTGGTTAGCTGCACTGCGTTGTAGTATCTCATGTCGTCAATGTAAAAATGACCTAGGTTTGTTGGATTTTCATGTAATGGATGCCGGGAGTGTTTTGGCGAAAATACTTCGCGGCTGCCCACGTGAAACTCCGATCCACAAGGTACTGGGGAGTTAACCCAGCATGGATGGGAATGTGTCGGAATAATTTGACGTTAATAAATGTAGTGAACATTTATTTTCATGAGGAGTTATCAGGGGAACTATTGGAAAACAGAAAAAATAGCATTGAAGTAATAACAAAGAAAAGGTCCATGCCTGCCCTTCCATCATCCGCTTCCACATGATCGGTTTTCCTTCTGGATCCATGTTTTGTCATTTGGCTGGATACTAACCTTTGCACAAGTCAGCATGACCCGCTTTTCGTTCCATACCCTGTAAAATCAACATCTATAGGAACTCCACTATCCCATATTTAGCACGCATTTTGACAAACCGTGATCGTGTTTTAGCCGAATTCCTGAGCAACCTATCATAATTTGCTCTGAATATTTCTCGATGAGTTTTGTTTTTCACATTTTTACAAGGTGATGAGTATAAATTTTTTCTATTTTTTATTTTTTTGCTCTCAACTTTTTAACCGAAATGCATTATTGATTGTATGCAAAAGTCTATACAATGCAATAAAAAGTAAAGGTTCGATTTGGGAGCCCTACCCTGTGCCTTCCCCAAAACATCCTAACCTACAAAACAGTGGGATTGTTTAAGGGTATCGGGCCCCACCGAGAGCCTTTGACTGAGTGCTTAGTTCGTACGCTTTTCGAATGAAGCTGCGCTTTCTGAATGCACAGTGCACGCTTCCGCCATAGATTCCGGTGGGCATAATGGTTTGTGTTTCTTACGCTGCTCACTGTTGGTTTGAAATGGGCTTGGCCATCTAACCTAGGCTGACTACCAAATCTCAGTTAACCAGGCAGAGAGTGTCGGGTATTCATCCTCGTCCTCGTACTTTTGTGAGAACGCCGCCACGATAAGGCAGTGCATGGAATTCTCTAAGCAGGGACTGTCTGAGACACACGGTCATCTGGGAACATTTTTCGAAACTAGGAAGACGAGTGGACGTCTCAGAGCCTAAGACACCAATCCTGACTATACTGAGGCGTCAGAAAGCCCATGGGATTTGTTGGTAGGGATGAATGGATCCTGCGGATGGTCAGTAGTTTTGCCTGCACAACTGTAATGCATTACAGATCGTATTTGGTTGCGCTGCATTCAGTAAATTGACTTTCAGAATTTCATTCCTTTCATTTCGTTATTTTGGAAAGTAGTATCTGTGCCTCTCTTGATTATGAGACAGGCTTTGAGCTATGCTGTTTACATCGTTGAATAGGTGTTTAACCTGAAGCTGTATTGCCAAATCAGGTCGCGATCTAAACTAGGACTTGGAAGTTCCAACAAACTGTACATCCATTAAGATGAACTAGACTACTTTTCGATAGATGCTCATCCGGAGGTAGTTGGAACTAGTTTTCCTAGAACTTACGTAACCTGCGATCGGTATGGTTTTAGCGTGAGTTAGTAGTGCTGCAGGAAGCCTGCTGTTTTGGAGCGAAATCAGACTGCGGCGATCATCTCTCTACCGCATTTAAATGTAATGTTTTTCCAACTTATTGAACGACATCTTGTTCTGTTCTCTGGGGTTTCGTCCTTGTTCATCGAGAACAATCAATTATTTTCCTCCTCTGAACGAGCTAGTCAAGTGAATACGACAATTGCAGCGGCGGACCCCCGGTATTAATAGCCTCGGAGCTATTAGTGTCTCTCACGTTTCTTAGACTACCACGCGTGGGGGCAGACTGGGCCGCTGTTGGTCTTCATTTTTCTATCGACACAAGCATTGCAACCTCCTCCAACGGCAGATTATGGTTGTGCTTTGTCGTCTACGTGGCCTACGATTCAGTTATTATGATCGCAATATAGTATCGTTTGTTGAGTAATTGAATACCTGAGAACTGGTTGATCTTCAAGCGGTTGGGTCGTCATACCGAATGTCAGCGTGTGATCCAGTTTCATCCGTCTTTGTCGTCTCTGGCTGAATGCCCCAAGGTTACCGTACATATTAATGAACGTCCCAGAGTGTTTTGTTTTGTGTCACAAATAATGGCATTGCAACCTTTGCAAGGGAAATCGTTTAAGAGATAAACAAACCCTCGACATCGTCTTCTTAAATGATTTCTTATGCCGTGTGAAAACATTAAGTGTCTCCAAGCCTTAAGTTTTAATTGTAGTGTGCAGTTTGCCTCATTCATTGAGGAACTGCTTTTATGAGGTTGATGGAAAGACCTGTCTTTATTCATTCGACATGGCAAACAGGTAAACCTGCAATTTGCCATCAGTAGCCTGGTCACAGGTAGAGGCCAACACGTTTCAAAGGTCATTGCACGTAAAAGGATATCTTTCGTTGGCTTACGATAGCTGTTTTGCTGGCTTGCCTTCTCCTGAAAGAAACGATCTGGAATACCCCCAACGAGTCACGTATCCACCTAGGATTGCGAAATTTGGCTTTTCAGTGCTGCAAACACCTAGCGACTTTCCAAGTTCGAATGGTGATTTCCTCAAAGCATTGCTAGAATTTGGCGAGAGCGCCGTGTGAACCACCCCGAAGTTTATCTTTGTGCTTGGTGGAGATGACCTACCTATAACGCCAGTAATCATACGACACTGCCTTTAGTGGATTCAAAGGCTCTAGTTTGTGCTGTTAACTTTTTCTCTGCATGGCTGGAAGGAACGACTTGGGTTCAAACTCTAGCTTGGTGTAAAAATATGCGAGAGTTAACATCGTCACTAGCTTTGAAATTTGCTCCATACTTCATTACGTGAAGTTCATAAATCCTGTCATTGCCTGGGAAGTTAAGCAACGGTCGGCAGTGCTGTGCAAAATATTGCGATTGTTAGCAATATTGTTATTGGCAAATTACATCATCTACCTGAAAAGCTGTGTTATGAACATAATAGGGTTCATAATGAAATCAACAAAAGGCCTATCGATTTTTGGAAGCAGTCCTTACGTTATATGATCCGAATGTTTACAAACTAAGCAACATACCTTAGAAACTCAAGTTATAACTTGAACTGATATCAAAAAATGCGCATTGTGATACAACTATATAACCTTGCTTTCTGGGCTCCTTTTTTTGACGTTCACTGGTTGTTTGCTCTATTGTTATAAGTCTGCAGGAAGTGCTCCCGTTTTCCAGTCTACTCACGGTATAGCCATAATTGTTGTCTTCTGCCTTCGAGTCGACCATATCTAGCAAAGTAGAACCCTGAACGGTTTTCCAGTCCTAATTCCATGACTACCCATTCTTTTAAATTTTGCAGTAGCTCTTTCTGATTATCGACATTCACTCATCTGCTTTTCCGAACAAAGGTGAATCAATAAATGTCCCTCCACTTCTGAAATAATGAAGCTTTGTTTGCCTGAAAGTGACGCCATGTACGAGGCCAAAGTTTGATTATGCTAGGACCTTTTGAGTTTAAATTCTATCATTCCAATGTTTGTGGTTGCGTGCCTTCCATAATTAGTTTTTGAGTTCTTATGGATGGTAGCTATTGCGGGTCTTCCATGTTTTATACGTGCGTGACGTTCAAAGCACATTATTTCCCTGATTCCCTGCCTTCCGTTTATTGCCCGTCCAAGCGTCAAACGAATGTCACTATAGTGACATGTGCGCTGCTGATGTTTTCATTTGAAGCAGTTAGTTACCTTGATAAATTTGAAAAAAGTCAGGAGCTCGTCGTCGCAGATTTAGCATTCCGAATTCTCTTTTCAGTATTCTTTATTTGCCAGCCTAAATCACGTTGCGGATTTTGCTGTTACTATTCGCTTGTGACATTCTGAAAGCATGATATGGGCTCGTAAGTTTCCGAAATTTAGAATCATTATTATCAGTTCGGGATTGACGTTACATCCGATAGCTTCAGTCACCGAAATAAGTTGGCAAATATTGTGCATGATGTCCACGTAGTTCGTTGACCCATTTGTTGTTTTATCCATAAAAAAGAAGCAAAAAATAAAGGAATGTGGATAATTTTGTTTTGCTATTCTGTTTAGCAGTTTTATGTCAATCTGGTGTGGGTATATATTATTTATACATGTATATACGTATAATTGCGCATCAGAGCACACAGTGGCTTCGTCTTGAGTAAGGTGCAGCATTTCAAGCTCAGTTAATCCTTATCTAGGTAAGAGTCACACGACTCACCCCGGAAGCGTTGTTCCAAACTCCCCATAGTAACTAAATTTAGTTGACTCCAGGACACGAGTCTTTGCCAAGGTGATTAACAATGGTCAGCTTTGTGTTGAATTGTTTTCACAAATGCAGCGGCGCTTAGTCCAACTGATTTTGAAATGAAAACAATTCAAGTGTTAACAGTTCGGACTCCGACTCTGAGGAACCGGATCAAATTGAAAATCACAATGGCAACTCACAGGCCCATTGAATTTGAGAATCATCTGTGTACCCTTGAGTTGACCGGACTGTCTTGACCTTTCACTGGTGGAACCAATGATTCACGGGGTTTCCGCTATTGACGGTGGCAAGGCGAATTTCGGTTGGTTGAAATTTTCGGACCTCAGTATTTAAGAAAAATGCAGAGAACCTAAGCACTGTAATCATTTAGGACTAAAAGCATCGATGCCGCATATATGGATGAGGAAATAGTGTTATTTCAGAGGCACACGACCGGTTATTGAGGCTTACCAGGTGTACTTACCCAGCAGTGCTTTGTTCCGTCACCTCTGTAATTATACTCTATAGTTGACTTGGTATTACAATCGAATGAGTCATTCGCAATATGAATGTATGATGAGCTCATTTGAGTTCATTGGTGATTCGTCGGAGGATTTTCGCCGGTCGGTCGAGACTCACCTTCAGAAAAAGGCACGCGGTCATTGGTTCATTCTTATACACAATATATTACTTACGTCAGTAACTCGAAGGTTGGTCCTGACTGACCGATGGAACCTTCCGAGGAATAACCGTTTTAACTTAAAATATACCCATTATCTGTGCGCAGTGCGACTTATTCAGAAGGGACTGAAGTGTGAAATCTGGCTTCTTCAAGGTCATTTAGCTAGAAAGTCTTTGTTTTTGTATGTGCCTATCTGTGTATTTTGTTTGACCGGGGTTGGTCAGTTGTATTAAGCATCTGTCACCAAAAAGTTCAGAGGTTCGAATTCTTGATCTCTAGCTAACTTTAGTGGTAGACGACAACCGCCGTCTCCCGGATCGTTACCACACCTGACCTAATATGACCTTATACTCTTCTATACCTCTCCAAGTTTTAAGATCAAGGCTGCCGGTCCCTCCACTTGTAGTGGACCCTAGTAGCTATGACGCATGGTCCTTTGGAAGACGTTTGATGATGCGACCTCCAAACGTGTGTTCTATCGGATTCTGAAGCCGTGGTTGATGAAGCTTCCTCGGTCGATAGAACAGAGAAGATTCGAACCAACAACCAGGTGCGAGTAACGTATTATATATATCGTGATGCCAAAGTAGCACCGATACGACTGCGCGCCAAGACAACCCACAGCCGAAGACGCCGAGCGGTTGGTGCCATTCGAAGGCGATGACTCCCGCAAGTGCAACACGGATCTCCTACGGGTAAAACAAACGCAAGCAAGCGAGTGTCACAAGATCGGTATCGAGCGTCAAGGCATACCGTAGAGAAATGATTTAACAAAATGATCGATTTTCCCTGAAAGATCGATGCCAATACATTGCTTCCATATGGAGCGTGTCATGAAAAATCTATATACCTAATTGTGCATCGGCCTTATTGTACCAGGTATTTGTGCTGTTACCACTTAGACTAGGTACGTAATGGTAAGCTCAAAATAACAGGTGGTTTCCATAGTATAATCGGCAGTTTCCTCTGTTGGGTCGCTAACGTTGGGGTTCGATGTATTAGTGGATCATTTCTGGCACAGTAATCATAAAGCATATGAATGCACGGGGAAGAGCGATCAGTCCATTGATGAACTCAGCCCTGTTATTCTCGTCAAGCGGTTAAATTGTGTGACAAATTTACTATACACCCACATATTGATTTACTAACAGGCGATTGGCGAAAATTATATTTTCTCGGGGTCTACGAGTCGCATTTATTTGGGTTGATATCGTGATTAAACCATATAGCACTACCAACTCACCCTAACCGCTCAGCACTTTTACTAACTGATGCTTCAGACGCAGTGGGCGGAACTGTAATTCAGCGGTGCGCTCAAGGTTACTAAGAACACCTAGCTTCTTATAAGCATCTGAACTTGCAGTTGTACCATGCAGTTTATCCACAGGCGACAAACCGCCAATGTTTGCGCTGAATTCATCATGTGATCGGTAAACACCAAGCGAAGTTCATCGCGCACTGCTTCATAACTCACTGCGGACATGCGATCCATTCTCTGAAACAAGGATTCTCGTCTGCGGGCAGTTCTATAAACTACAGTCTACTTTGTCTACGACGCCTGAGGTCCGCTTAGCCGCAATGATACGCGCAAAAACGGACCCGTGGTTAATAAATGTTACATTATCCTGGACTATGAAGAGCTATCCCAACTAGATTTTCTACGTTAACATCTTTAACCATGCTAGGGGATATTCCCCTTCCACGGTATTGACGTTCCAATAAAAAAATCCTAAATCAGTCGTAGGTTAGTGGTCATTTGTTCTTGTTAATGGTGTTTCTCCTTAACCTGCCACTTGTTCTCTCTCCAGAAACCCCACTAAAAGTCCGTTAATTTCGATTCTTGCTACTGGTTAAACTACTTTTAATTTTTTGACAAGTGCCCTGTCTATCTTATCTGTCGTAGCAGTTGGCCGTAATTTAGCAACTGAGGATAGTTTCAGAAGAAAAACTCGAAATTCAATCTTTGTGAAATTGACCCAGCACCAATAGATCGTGTCCATACAGTCATTGCACATCATGTGATCTTTCTCCCTTCGAGCAGTTTTCTGTCATTTCTTCCACCTTATTCAGAAGCCAACTAACGGAATGTTCGTTCTGATTATCCTTATATTTGAATTCTAGGATTCAGGTTAAACAAAAATAGTGGTAAAATTTGCCTCGGAAGACGGTGTAGTAAATTTTGTATCACTCATTCCATGATTAGCCTGTCTTTTTTCGGGTTTTCCATTCTCTTACGGTAATTGTGGATGTTCCATGGGCTGAAATTAAGTTTTCATACATTCTCCGATCCGGTCGTTTCTCGAAATTGTGCATTTGCGTCGGCCATTAAGTGATAGATGAAAGATGTTTATTTGATAGATCTGATATTGGGCTTCGATATTGTTGGAAGGAAAAGTTGGCGAGTGTAATAAGAAGCACTCCTAGTCACAAATTTAATAATAAGAAATTGTTTCGAGAGGCGTGATTTTCGGGTTCTTGGCGCCTATGTAAACTGACACTCACCCAACACCATTATAGTTGTAAAACGTGGTGGCCTGGCAGACTCAGGGTGTACGTGTATCCCTCCTTTCTACTAGTTTAGATTTCTTTGTTTGTATTTTATGCCGAAGACAGTGAAAGCTGGCCATGCGATTATCTCAAGGATTCTATGTTCCTATCCACTTATTTGCTGTTCCTCGCCGTTTTGCTCAATGCTCCTGGTCTACTTGATTCGTGCTAATTGTCCTAGAACCAGATTACCCCTACATTTATCATACTGGTGGTAATTGCGTGCAACCAATGACAGCACCTGCATATTTGATACGGGCAAGATGGATGTATGCACATTTGGTGTTTTGTTTTGTAGCAAATCCGAACCCTAGTTTGGCAGTGCACTATCGTTGCTGGTGTATTTTACCGCAGATACCGTCTCTATCTTTCAGCGGGAGTCTTTTCGTTCGGAGCCTACTTGTCAGCATAAGGGGTGAATAGTTGGCTCAGGGCAGCTAGTTTCTGCGTTTACCGTTTAAACGTTTTCTGCTAGATTTGCAATTCAAGATGGCTGTTTTTAATTTGTTTTTATCCATGTTCAGTGTGTTGCTAAAAACTGCCGTTGAATAACCACTTGGAATTTTTTATCGATTTTCTTTGTTAATAGTAATGTGATTGTATTGTATTGTATTGACTTGTGCGTACAAGCAATAATGTCGCATTTCACTTAAAAATGTGAGGATAAAAATAAAATAGGAAAATAAAAAATAAAAAATACACTCATTGCCTCGTAAAAAATCTGAAAGAACTCATCCAGGACTAATCATAGCACATTTTGACAGGTTGTTCAGTAATTCAACTGAAACCCGGTCACGGTTTCTCAAAATTCGTGGTAAATATGGAACAGCGGAGTTTCTGTAGATATTGATTCTACTGGGTATGGAACGAAAAGTGGATCGTATTGAAATATGAGAGAGGCACTGTGAAAATCGTTATGTAGGGGATGCTTGGGATCAGAAAGAATTTTGTTAGCGAATTTCTCACGTGCTGATAAGTGTTGATTATATGGATTAGGGGACAATTCAGTTGGTGGTACGAAAGACACACGGCTAATAATTAATAGCCCCCGGAGAAGAATTTTTGTCTTTTTTAAGTTAACCTGGAAATATAACTGGAGAACAGTAAAGAAGGATTGGAGAAACACATTAGTATACAAATCGGGAAATGACACTTTGTTTCACCTTGTAGTGCCGAAGCTTCCTGATTTGAAATGATAACCGTCGGAGATTCTTTACACATCTAGAAATGTGAGAAGTACACTTCAGGTATTTATCAATAGCAACTCTCAGATATTTCACAAAATCTGCCCTTGTAAGTGTTTAGGTTTACAGTGTTATTATCCGGAAGGCCGTCTCTGGAATGGTTACTGTTGGTAGATGTTCATTCGTCGTAGTTGTAATAAACGTTATTCTAACTAATCTTTGGTATAGAAAAATAGCGTAAATATGCAGAGCTTAGACGGCCTCCAGTAAAGTGGGTTAGGCCTCTGTTTTGTCATCAGTGAGACGCGCGCTCAATAGTTGATTGCAATAAGCGATATGAAAAGTCCGCATATCCGCCTATCTTTTTCGGCCAGCGTTGCGAGATTAATTTTAGTTTCTGACATTCTTAGTGCGACAAAGATCGTGGATGTCTCATGTTCGAATCCTGTCTCCGTAAACGACTTCCCCATTCGGCTGATTTAATGCGGCGGTAGTCCACTTTTCCGATGATAAGACGGAGCAAAAAGAATTTCCCGATTGGAATAACTGAACTGGATTGTTCTGCTAAATATCCGGGCGAATATGATTTTTTCCTATTGCGTCGGGACTTATATACATATGTACATGCAATTTGTCAGAGACTCATGCTCTTTCTTGTGGCTCAAGTTAATCTGGATGACAATTTTGTTTGCTGTCCAGCTCAGTGAACAAACTGGCTTGGTTGTGCGATTAGACAGCCGAGTTTGTTCCCATTCAGGATCAGCTGAGTTGAACCCAAGAGCCTCATTTCCTTCATGTTCATTCTGCTGTCTCTTGGAGACGGAGCGGGTTGGTTTTATTTTTACCTTAGGAATACTGTTATCCTCGTAATCTTATGATTGAAATGCAGATAATTTTTTCTCGTGCCATGATGCAGGGAAACTGAAACTAATTTTTAACCACAATGTACTCCTAAATCAAAAAGTTGATGTTTTATTGAATTACCCTACTTCGTGAGTAGACCAATTCTTCTTTTGTTTGACAATGATCGAAAGTTGCGCATCTTTTTCAAGTCGGACGCAGTTGTTACTCTTGTTCTGCTGTCGCCGGACGTACTGGCAGCGAACTTCAAAATGCCATGTTTTCGTTTTGTTACCTCACTTAACCTGCTGAGTTTCCACTGCGCTGCATTTGCTTCTTGAACGCTATTCAATATTTGATCAAGAACACATGAAACGGTAAATGAGTGGACGAGACGCAGAAAATCACTTAGCTGTAATCTCTGATTCCAGATCTACACAGCTGATTGTTTGATGACGTAAATCGGCGAGTGCACCTGCACAGTCTAAGGCCTTCATTCCCCCGTATAGCCTTGCGCTATAGTTTTAATCCTGTGCGTGTCTCGTTTGCACACCCATATGGATTTCCTGTCCCACTTTGCAAAGCAAGGCTGTTTTTTCCGTTCACACAACCTGCATGGACATGTGCTTCTGTTTCGGGAGATTAGCCGCACTTATTTCTGATTATGGGAGATTTAAAAACCTGCTGTATCGGTTGATGGTCGCTTATTTCACTCTTACTAAAGAAAGTATCGTTATTTGCTCTTCATTACTTTAAATGCCCATAAAAATAATTTTCACTGTATTTCGCCCACAACTGGATTTCACGAGATCGTGCGAAATTCTGCCACATTTTAATTGGTTTGTCTTTTCAGTGTGAAGTGCCATGTCATAGTAACCACTTGTTGTATTTTGCACTCCCTTATCGTTCCCAGCTCTGTGCCACTGCTTGGGATGCTGTTTGGCATTTTCTCATTTTAGTTAATACTTCATCAATCGTCTGAAGTAAAGTTCTGTTTCGTATGTGTTTATTAGTCTTCGTGACATTCACTGAGGAAAATATCGCAGCTTCTCTCGAGAGGATGTGTGGTGCCATTCAGAGGCAAATCAGTGTCCGGTGGAAAATTAACTCCGTCCGCGGTATTTTATCCTTCCCAGTCGAGTTTCAGGTACCCAGCCTAAATGACTCACGTTGTTTTCATATCGAAACAACAAAAAACTGAACTTCATGGAATTGTTCATCACGTGATGTCGGCGCAGAACGGTTTCATGAAGAATCGAATTCGTCTTATTATGAGATTGCCACCTCAAGTCCAGACCTTATAAAACTTAGTAAATATCGTCCAAAACATGGCTGGATGCCAACGTCTCTAGTAGTCAGTTTTATACCGGTTAAGAATCAAAAGTTCGCGTTAGTAGAACTGAGCTTACAAGAATTATTGCACACTTCAAGAGATGGTTAACAGCCGTGAAGTGGATTTGAAAGTCCTCTTTGAAATGTATGAACGGAGCCTTGTTCTTGTTTCTATCCCAAGTGGTCTAGTATCTGGGCGAGACCATGCCTTGTGGTTGTGTCACTTTCTTTTTTCGAAAAGAAAGTTGTAAAAGCGTCATCGTAAGAAAAAATAGCTTGTTATTCCTTGTAATTTAAGGAGGCCAAAAGTGAATGACAGTTTGCGGCTGACAGTAACAAGAAGGGTTTTATTTGGGTGCCGCGAATGTCGTCTTTGGCTGAGGCTTCGAACCCGTGAGACAGTAGAGCTTTAAACGCAAAGGATTTTGCAGTCCTTCACTTGGGATCTGAGGTTTTTGCTCTTTTTGCTATATTAGTTTGTCGTCAGTTTGTAGATTCATGCCTCCTGCAAAATGATCGAAACTGAAGCAAAACAACTTCCCTTTGACTGCCCCAATACGCCTTCGGCTGTCGGGGTACAAATTCTGGTGATCGAATGCTATGATATGCTACTTAGGTTGTGTGGCGGTTTTGCATTACATCGGCAGGGAGTTGGCAGATCCCGTAGTCATGCGTCGACCTTGGGTCAAAAACCTTATCGGATCGATCGACAGGTTTGCCATTTTCATAAAATAATTCACCATTTGATATCACCGCTCAATTGACGATTAAGAAACCATGGAAGCACTGTACAGCCGTTTGATCGTTGTTAGGAATGATGAGCAGTGCATATGGACCGCGCCCGAACTGGGACGCGAACCCGGAACGAACGATTTTGAGTCGGACATCATGTGGCGAAGTTCAACAATCCGTTCAGAACCTGTCCGGTAGCGTAATGACTAAGGCGTTCGACTCAAATGGTGAATTATTTAATAAAAACATTCAATCTCCTGCCACTGACAGGTTTGCCATTTCCCCGAATAGTGCGTTTCATGGATTCAACCAATCTGCGGTTTTGAACATTTTTGTTGTTAATAGCCTAGCTTGTGGGTTTTTATGATGTTATGATCACTTGAAGCGAAGGGACCTATCAAAACGAGATCTGCATGTCACAAATCAAAAAAATAGCGATAGAAGAGAGACTATGAGCCAACTTCCTGGCTGTGTGAAAGGATAAGCTGGCTAGAACTTAGAGAGGGAACTGTGGCCAGTCGGTTTACCTGTCGATCAAGAAGTGAGGATGGAAGCCGGATCTTCATCTGACATATGACTGCATTAATCGGGCGTTTGTTAATTCTAGCTTTATCCATAAATAAGGTAGACAGAAGTAGAAGTGCATCTAGCACAGAATGGGCACTAAGACGTTCGCGTAATACAGAAGACAAGCATTCATAGAGATAGGAGCTAAGAGTAAGAGAATTATGGGTAATCTGTGTAAGGGAAGTGAATCCAAAGTTATCCGAGTGAAAATTCGACAGAATAGAGAAAAGAGGTTGCTAAGAAAGACATAACAGAGAATTTTTGAAGGCCTGAAATGAGTTTAGCTGATAGAATCCCAAACATCCCTTAGGCCTACATCACAAGCAAATGATGTCCTGCGAATAGCGTGATCATGGTCGATGTTGGTGAGGATCTGGCGGGCGGTGGGTGACCAACTGAACGACGGGAGTAGTATCATCAACAAGCAGTGGAGCGAATTGGAGGCTTTTGGGAGATGGTTAACCGAAGAAAAATGCTAAGTTCGGGTATGAAACCAGAAGTCACGGAGGATGGTCAATAAACGAGTCTGTCACCTCCAAAGTCGATGGTTAAATGGACTACTGAAACTAAATTCTCTCTGGCTTTTCCGTTGGTCTCTCTCGTGTGTCGCTATACAGTCAGTTTGAAGAAAGACAACAGGCAGACCATCACACAGTTTCATGCCCCATGCTTTCGTAATGAAGTTTAGGGTATCAGCATTAGTGTTTTTAAAGATGAGACGTGGGATGCAGATGGATTGATCAACTTAATAACAACAGTGCATTTTGATCTCCTTGTCAACAAAAATCAGCCGATGTATGTTTATTGCGCGCCAACCCCAAGCACTGAACTGGCTGAGTCGGGCATTTCTTGGTAAAGAAAGACGAACCCTGAGGATATTCCAGTGGAAAATATCGGGTGGTTTGTAATCTGATAGTCACATGAGTTAAACTTTGGGTCAAAAATGCTGATTCATATGGCTTCCACAGATGGAGATATTGCCCATTCGCACTGCAGTTAGAACCCATTAGAAACTATGGCCAGCAGAACCGGATCAATTTTTCACTGTATTTCATTCGTTTGCTTCTTCGCCCTTTCTTTCTGTTTTAGGATAACCCCGTTTTGGGACAAAGCGACCTTGGTAGATCAACAGTGGATGGTCGATTTTAGTGTCCTGACTGGGGGACAGTGGGATGGTACGTTGTGGTAATGTCGAAGGGTAATTGAAACGGTAGCTTTCTTCGCTCATTTCAGAACTGCCAACTGGCTATACTCTGTTACCCGTCTCTCGGCCTCTGCTTTTCATTTAACCCTCAGTCTAAACTTGTGTGCTCGTAGACGTTTCACGATCGCGTGATGTGAACCCTTCCATTCCCTTGAATTGTTTCTGATATAGGTAAATATTAACGCACTTTTACATTTGTTTTTCCCGTGCAAATAAATGGTGCTGATCATTCAAATTGGACGTAATTAATTCAGTCGGTTCACAAAAATATTCCATTATTGAACAGCGGTGAGGAAAGACTAAATAATGATAATTTTCGTCAAATCAAGCATACTGATTTCTATGGTCCCTGAGAACTTCATTTTTCCGTCGTTTTCATAATTTGAGTACTTATGTAAAAGTAAAGAAATACTTCATCTCTTACAAGCCGCAGCTAATGTTGTTGTTTTGTTAACAATAATTTGTGTAAAACAACAAAGTTTTCGCACGTTTTCTCGGCCTAATAACGTAGTTTCTCTTGCTTCTTGCGGATAGGCTTTCTTGTTTCCTCCAACTGTAGTTGAGGTTCATCGCGACGTGGGGACCCTGTTAGTTAAAGGGAGTAAATGGATATTTGAACAGATCAACTTGAACCTTTTTTCGTCTTTTTGTCCTCCTTACAATTCCAGTGCTCTGTGCGTAAATCTTAACAGGTTACTCCCCAGTTAGTTTTAACTTGATGTTGGATAAACTCAGTTGTTGAGTACCATTGTGCTGTTGCACAAGGCAAAACAAACCGCCGCGCATCCAACTACGCCGTTCAAAAGAACAGTTGATCGGTGTGTATGCGTGGGTGAAATAACTTTGCCTTCTCAAAGCGCGTGAAATGACACGTCGTTCCGATAACATTATCGTTGATCAACATTATACAGAAAGGCAAGCCTCACGGACCGCTGCCTTTTCACCAGAGTTACATATTTCTTTAAAAGGAATGAATATCCAAGGCCAACAGGGAGTGGACCTACAAAGGCGGAAGAAGATAGGACGTTGCTGCAGCCAACACACGGAACACAGCCTAACTGTACAGACGCACTCTTTCGATCAGTCTGATTTGATAGAAAATAACAACACGATCGCTACTGTTCACGGTTCACTGCTATATCCTTAAGTGTCTCCAGCCAGGTAGTTAACGAGTCTTTCGGACCCCAACCACGGGGACGTGAGACACCTACTTTACCTAATGTCGCCGTACATTTTCTCATACCGCGTTACCACGTCATCTGTTGACCTTCACATGGCTTCTTCCATTCCTTTGGGGGAACACAAAATAGGGCACGATACGGTAGACGAGTATTCGTCATACGCAACACGTGACCCAATCAGCGTGGTCTGCTAAGTTTCATGCAATGAAACAAGGTGTTCTGAGAGCCGGCATCTAGTACTAGATTCCTGACTTTCACATTATTCATCCGGCCACTCCATCCAATCCTATCCATACTACGTCGACATCGATGGTCGAAAACCTCTAACCGACGAACATCTGCCGCACGAATATTACATATTTCGAAACCGTACAACAGAACTGAGCGCGCTGAGGCAAAGTGCACACAACCTTTCAACTTAAGTGACATATCAGGCCAACGCCACAAGTGCTTCAGTCCAGCGTAAACTGCTCGATCCTGGGACATACGTGTGTTTACCTCCAATCCCGAGCTACCATCGTTGGACACTCAGCTACCAAGGTAAGTAAAACGGTCTACCATCATTAGTTCCTCTCCATCCAGTATCAAGTTCGGCGCTCCTGCGTCCAGTCCTGCAACAGCATTTTGCACTTCGAAAGAAAAAAATTCCCGCCAAACAGAGCGACCGATCTCGAGGGTTTGTCTAGTGCACGTTGTGCATGGTCCGCGGATTCGAACAGGAACTCGACCACGTCTGCGAAATCTAGTTCACATAGCTTCCTAACATTTCCCAATGCGATTCCTATGCACTGGAGACTTCCTAAATCACTTTCCTTCAACTCATCCATGATGAAGTTGAACAAGAATGTAGAGATGGGATACCCTTGTCGAACGCCACTAGTCGTTTCGAATGCGCTTGTTTGAACACCGTGTCCTCTCACGACCATTGGTATGCAGATACAATACTCGCATGAGGTTGACGAACCTCCCTGGCATACCCTTCGGGTGAAAAGCACTGAATAGGGCTGTCCGATCCACTGAATCGAACGTGCTTCTCGAGTCGAGGAAGACTGCTATCGTTGGGCGCCGTTGTGTGTTGCACGTTTCGAGTAACTGCCGAAAAGTAAATGCAATAACCCGAATCATTTGCATTTTTCTGCACCAGTCATTTCATGTTACGAGGAATCTTGGAGGAACCAGAAGCCGAAAAGTTAGATGGATAAATTTGACTCCGTCAGAAAGCTGAAGATTTCTCCGCAGCACACAACAGTGGGAATTCTCACGCCTCTGTTAATCAGTATGCCAAAAGGTGTATGTCATTTTACGAATATTTCCTTACTTGCACGCGCTGGTGTTTATCTATGTAGCTAAAAATTTCCAGTATCCAATCACCGATCTGGTTATACGACCTACGCTTATTCGCTCCCACCACTTCCGCTGTGAATCAGATTGGCGTAAATAGCTCCTAAGTAAAACACTGAAACTTCGTCTTATAGCTGTCGGATAAACAATGAATAGCTCGTCTAACAATCCATGGAGAACTATTTTTCGCGCGCTTACATTCCCTGGTGTGCGAGTCTGTCATTCATCTACTGTGCTGTTTCGAACTGGAGGAACAAGATGTTCTGATTGTAGACGTTTTCGTGCGTTTATGTTTGGGTGTTCCTCGTGTGCATTCGTTGGAGTACCGGATGTGCAGGAGCATCAGACAAGATTACGGTCTGCATACGACTGTAACCTATATGCATGGATGGTTTTCGTTGGTTCCTTTGTTTTACTTCCGTCATCTAGCTCCATTCCACCGAGGATTTAAGTTGTCTTCTCATTCCGCTGTTGTAAGTAATCATAAGCGAAATGGCGAGTGATCATCAACGTACTTGCGGCGTCAATGGCATTCCGTTGTGTTTGTATGTGTGTGCCTGTATGTGACGTCGGGTTTCGTTGCCGGAATTTCAACTCTTCAGTTCATTCATCTCCGGTTTGTTTGTATGTCAGCTGATGACCCGCTAGTTAGTAACAAATGATAAGGTTGACAAGGCTGATAAACCGGAATCCGAACTATGTCCTTTTGCAGTTGTGCAGCGAAAACCACCCCATTTTGCTGGCGATTGAATACATCTAGGCAAATTTACTCATTATGCGTGCAGTCTTGTGTACAAGGAGATATGAAGGGAACTATAGTTCTTAGGAGAACTTATGACTGTCTATGAATAAAGAGAATTTTTTTCCGAAATATTTGCAGCCAGAAATTGCCAATGGAGGAAAAGCTAAAGTAAACTGTTGACCTTGTTAAACTTACTTAGTCCGATTGATTTTGTGCGTTCTGGAATAAAAGGAAGTTAGAAATTAGTCAGTTAAGTGTTCAGAGACATTCCTAGGACTTTAAATGTGTCAGGTTTATCCAGACTAATTCAAGTGTCCTGTCATTGTTATTCCCACGATAAACTTGCTCAGTTTAACTTTTGCTACAAGCGTGCGGACCACAAACGATCATGTCAGACCGCATCATCCATCTCAAAATTGGTGTTCGCCTTTGTCTTGACATATTCGGATGGAGATGCAGTTTATTTCTGTATGACATTTTTATTCATAAGTCTTTTTTTATTCCGGCTTTTGTATCAAGCCGCCGATGTCTCCAAGGCATGCACTTAATCAGCTTGGGATTTCGGATCGTTCAAGATAATGTGCTTTCCAGTAGGTATCGGTAAGCGTCTTTTGACCTAAGTGTTCGCTCTACTTCACCTATTACCGGTCGCCAACGTAACACCTATCATATGCCTTTCTTAGAAGCCAAGCAGCGGTTTGTTTGTCAATTTTGTAAATATTATACAGCGTGCCTGTCGAAGCCCCCTTTCATCGCAAAAAATACTGAATATGCGTGTTTTCCCGGTGGAGGTAATAATAAGTCTTGTGGTTTCTTTTAATCTAACTGATTATCCCAACGCGTATGTAGCTCGGTTTTACGCGTCATGGGTTGGGTGCCTATTTTGAAACCAGTTATGTGTATGTTGATGATATGGCAATGCCAGTTGGTTTTGCCGTAATTAAGTTGATTTAATGATTATCGGAATCAATCTTCTGCCACAGGCATAACTGTTTGTCCTGACGCAAACTACTGTGTCACCGAACCGAAATTTCTCTTAATCAGTTAAGATTTGTGCATCTAGGGATATATTTTTACTTGTCAGTGAGGAACACAATGTAGACTGTTTACAAAAGTTTTCAATCCATAGGTGATAAAATAGACACGAATGTGGGTTACGAAGTCAGATACATGAGTTTGTCCAGATACAACTTCACACGGCATTCCTAGTCATTCGGTTTATCTTGTTGACCATATTATTTTTGAACCGTCCTACTTTTATTGATTTTTTCTACACTCCTGATCCACAGTTTGCAGAAATTCGGTGAAAACCTTTGCGTTTTTCACACTGAACTAAATACTGCTTTTTCCAACGTGTCCTATAATTTGGGACATTGTCAACGTAGTTAATGAATTGCTTTTAGGTCTTGACAGTTAAATTTCCATTGTATCCGTTATCTCGTCGAAATCAAAGCTCGAAAACCATGTTTCATTAACTTGTTGTCGCTGGAGCCCTGAACAACAGGTAACACTAGCAGTTAGGCTCGTTGGGATGAAGTATGTGTCTGTCTCTGTTAGGGTTCTGATTTTTTGAGTGATATGAACTGACACGTTCGTTTTTTAGAAATTTGTTTCTACTTTTAGTGATTATCTCCTTTGTGGAAATTTATTGTTTCGAGTGTCGCTGATTACAGCTGTTCGTGCACTGAAATCTGACGAATTTTACGCACGCTAAATTCTTGCTATTGCACCAGTTACATACTCCGAAGATCGACTGAACACCCAGGCGACCCAAGTTCACTTTAGTTGAGCCGTTAAACACTTCGTCGAAGCAGTAATTATGGTAGTATGTTTATTTTAGGTTTTGAATTGAACCAGCTGGGACGTAACTGAACCATCGAGTACGGTATTGACTGTGATGTGGGAACAGTCGCTTCAACGGAAGCCCCAACGAAATTTATTGTATAAATCTGAATAATCCCTCCGGAACCAAAAGATATCTGTCATTGAGTAATCTGTTTGAAATTGTGGGACCGAATTCATTGGAGCGTGTGCGATTTCCAGTTAGACCGCCAGAACGGTGCGATGAATGACTGTTTGCTGGATACCTAATGGGAATTGTGTTTATATCCGAAATTGATATCGCTTACTCCTCGACATCCCGATCCAAAAAACGTTGCTGGGAAATCTCGTTTGATTTATTTAACAGTCTGGTGCCATTTAGTATCCCCGCGCTAGGAGCATCAATATGCAAATCATCGTATATTTTTTTGAAACAACGTGTGGAGTGAATCAGACCGTGAAATAGCTTCCAGGTTCACTAGAAGTCGTTAAAAGTTTGAGTAGGAGATGCAAACGTGTTGTATATCATATCGTTGTACCAAATCGTTATCAACGAAATTCATGTGGTGACCACTTCTCGGTAGGGCATACAATTAAAGTGCTAGCGTTCTCGGTGAATAAAATTTAAAATAAAGGGATTTCACGATTTATTGGTTCAGAATGAAATCATGCAATCCAACAAATTGCATATAATCAATCCCAAGTTGATCTTCAGATTAACAAAAAATCACACGTGAAACGGTTTTTCGGTAACCGTTCGCTTTTTGGCTGTAGCAGCATGTTGTGTTCCCGACTTTGGGTTGATCTACACACACACACACTGAAGCACGAGACGTAAGCATTAGCGTCGTACGATAGTACAGGAGCACACAACCTGTGGTCTAGTGGGACACGAACACGCAGATTTTGAGATACAAAAGTTCGAGCTCAAGACTCGAAGCCCGTAGTCGCACAACGAACGAAACGGAACTGCTGCTCCCTTGAATTGGCAGCCACACGGAACATTAAGCGGCGCGGAATACGAACAGCTAGCCCAGCCCGCCAGCGGAAGCGAGAAGACGAACACAGGGTACTGCCGCGCGTTTAATAGTTACCCACCAATACAAGTCAGAATTCAAGTAAATTCTGTCGTTTATGTACTTTTGTTGGGTGGCCTTGATGGATATGTGGACTAGCCAATCACAGAACGGGTTTTTATGAATCTTTTCTCGGACATATAAAAGTATTCAACCGCGCAATATTTAAAATAACGTCATTTTCGAAATACTGAGAAAAGGACAGGAAAATTAGTAGCAGAAATAAAATCTGCGGCACCAAGAACCTTAGAATGGTCACCGACCATGGCACAGCATCGCGAAATATCGGTGAACCTGTGCATTTGTCTACGGAGGGAATTTGAAGGTTCTCTGTCGCATAAGGAGCTCTATGATCCCTCAGAAAGTGACTTCCATCCACGAAGAATCTTTTTTAAGCCCACCTATCTTCAGGCGTAAGGATACAGAAGAAGGAAGTAGTATCTGGATGCGTAAACAAAATTTTCCCGGGAGCACACGACCGGTTTCGCGGTTATTGTCGCTCGTCAGGTATGCGTGCCCGATGCTCTCTTGTCCAAACATCCACATACTTGTACACTCCGAATTGATTGATATTTCTCACCAGAAATCCAATTCTGGATGCAACAGGAGTGTGCATGGAAAAGCCCCCATTGCTTCGTGGGAAGGAGTCCCACAGAAGAATTCCACAAGTGTTGATTCGTTGATCGAATTCTTTGTCAGGTGGTCTGAAGCCAACCTTAGGAACGAGGGCAGGAATGCCCAGAATATAACGTATGTATATACAGGAAGGAAGGAAGTAGTGGTCCTGGAGTGCGGTAACAAAAATTTGGCCGGAGCCACCACAACGGTTTCGCGGTTATTGTCGCTCGTCAGGTATGCGTGCCCGATGCTTTCTTGTCCAAACATCCACATACTTGTACATATATATATATATATATATATATATATATATATATATATACATAACGGAGCTCCACTATTTATGGAACGATGTTGGTGCGATTTTGGAGAGCTGCTGCAGGGGTTCTTTTTTTCCAATCTCCGCCTCTTTTGTTTATTGGCGTTCATGGCGAAATCTTGCATCCATTCACTCTGCTAATGCTTTTCGTAGCTCACGGTGACCAAACCCTGTGCTTTCAGTTTTAGTGCCGGTCCTCAAAATATTGCTGTTATGTGCACAAGTGGGTTCACGTTCTTAAATTTGTTTTATTGTCATTACTCGAGAAATTAGGCTAATGAGTATTTAAATGCATATTACTTGCTTCAGAATTGGGCAAATAAATTGACATCGTGAAATTTTCACGTCTCTGGTTAAAAGCGAATGTTTTCAAAATTTGCTACGAATGTTTTTGTCCTTTCGTCCAGCAGTGTTTTGCAACACTTCCCGACTAATAAAATCTCTCGATTAATGGGCAGTACTTACATTTTCTTTCTTTCTTCTAATTGGTGAGATAAATTTATATCAAAAGCCTGTGCTCTTTCTGCGAGGGGTTCCAAGAGGTAACTTGAAACATCAATCTCTGGGACAAGTTTTAAGCTGCCTTGTGCCCTCTGTATCGTCGGTTTTTTGTCCAGTACGGATAACGAGCAGAAGTTGGCATGTCACTTTGTTTCTCGAAATGGTCTGTGCACATGCCGTGCATTAGCATGTATATGTTGATTTATTAATGAGATCTCTATTTAACACCAATTCTTGCAAGCCTGTTAAACAATATGAGTACTTGAGCATTTTGACTGACAGAAAGGAATGCGACCTAAATGTAACAGTTCATTTTCAGTAACACAACCTAGTCAAAATGGCTGTCGATTTACTGTTTTTTTAGGTACCGAGGCTAGCCTTTTGGAGGAGTGGTTTTTGCATCCGGTAATATTCAAAATGAACTCTCACGTATAACATTTTGCATGGTTCATGGGTTTTGAAATGAAATCGTTCTCAGTATCTTTTCTGCTACTTGTTTAAATCAGCTCATAACTCTAGATGGCAATCAATACTTAACGGGTTATAAAAATCGACAAAAGTCACAATTAGCTGCTCCTTAGATCAGCTTAATGACCCATTCCATCCAAAAGAAGCGCTCACACTGGCTAGCAGATAGGTTTAAGCGCACCCGTCAAGGCAACATGGCCGTTCCCTTACTGTTGGACACGAATATCCGTCCCCTGTACACGAAAGTGTTGGACCTGTCCCTCGTGCTCTAGTTACCGATTCATGTTCATACTAGCATCATCTGTATAAAAGAACCGTGGCTTTACCCGGATGTTGCGGACTTGCACATGTTGATCGATAACTGAACTATAAGGCAGGACAAAGTTTCCAACAAGAAGACTGAATGTGATGTGGTAACGTACATAAACTCCTTCTGGTCTGGCAAGTTCGAAGTTATTTTTGCATTCTCCGTGAGCGGAATGGACTGCCACAGTGTTATCGCAGCTTTTATCGTCTTACCAATACGATTATAGCGAACCTACGCATAACCTTGTTTAACCCACAACGTAACATCACAACTTTTTAAATTCCCTTTCAACATTTATAGTTTCACTTATTGTGGAGATAGTCTAAGTGCTATCGTAAGTGATTTCAATCGTGCAGTGACCCTATCGCTGACTGTGCTTGCTCCGGCAGATCTCTGCGTTTCTCCCATGATAGTGCACCCCATTTCAGATAATTATCAACTATCCTGAATCATGTTCCCTCAAACTACGCCTACCCGTCTCACTGAATAGCTATTCCCTGCCTGACATATTCTCGGTCTGCTTCTTATTAAGTGAAGCTAACATATCACACTCAAATTCGCCCCCTTTATTTTTCAAGAAGACCCTCACTATTTCTCAGATGCCCTTTTCATACGTATCTGCTTGTTGCCCTTATGACGCTTTGCTAAGTGACAGCAGCGTACTTTTCGCAGAGATGCCCAATACGATCTTTGTTATGCGTTGTCCTAATAACCTTATTCGTCGCAAATGGCCGCATCTCTTCCCATTTGCTGAAGTCCCTTAGGAGACAAAAGTGACAGTTTTTACAAAACCCATGACAATTCACGTGTGATGCATTTCCACTCCGTTAAAGGCTAAAGTCGAACACATTGACACGACGTTCGCGAACCAACTCTTTAGTGTTGACAACACCAGATTCCTATGATTAGGCATTCGACTGTTGTGCGGGAGGGGAGAAAACGAGAAATGTTCTGCTGATTACGACAGTGTAATTGGGCTTTCATCTATCCTTCTAGCTCTGTCCCAGCCACATTTGTGCAAGATGATGATAATCCCAGTTATTCTTTTTTTACAAAAAGGTGTTTGACCTTATCCGCACCGTTAAAATCATCGCAGCGGTTTGCCTTACAGGCTATCTTCATCTGTTTTAAACACGTTGCTGTAGCTCTGACTGATGCATTTACTTCTCATATCAGCACACCACTAGCCTTATCTCCAGTCTATGACTTCTAGAGACCCGACACTATTGTTTTCCATCCCAAAATGCAGCGATTCTGCTGCCTTAGCCAAACCATTTCGTCTGATTGCCTGAACATCTTCCTTCTCTAACTGACAGGGCCTCTTGTACTTATGCACCCGATTTCTTCTATGAACTTTCCGGATGATCTATTTTAATTTGCCTGTAAATCTAACAGGTCCACTTTGGACGCTGTCGCCTCCCTTATTAATCATATTTCTAAGCCCTTAGACTCATCGGTGATATCTATACGTTGCGGCCTCTTGGACTATTAGTCTGCGTTCGATCCTGTCCCACGGTCTCCTACTTCACAAACTTGAATCAAATGGTTCTCACAAGCCCTTATTGGTATGGCTTTCTGGTTACTTTGTCAATCGAATCCATTGGATGCAACTAGTAGCCAAAGCGTAAAATCCGTGGGTTAAGAACTCGGGCAGCAGCCATAGTCCAAACACCAATCAAAATCAAACGAATGGTTTGGCCAGACCAATTTAGGGTCACAATCCTGGACACTATCCTTCAGAATCTTTCGGTGACCCTAGCTAAAGCCAGTAGCCTAGTTCATCAAGAATGGTCTGCACGAGCCGCCTTGGCCTCGACGGAGGAGGTAAATCACACCATATCTAAAATTTCCACATCCTGTGTAAATGCGGTGACTACAAAACCACGACGAATACACCTTCGGTGCCCGTACCCAATTCAGCATCTCCTGCAAACGATATAGTTACGTTGTCAGTCGAACACGGAAACTCGGATCTCGGAGAAGGTTCGACATTACCGCCACTGCTTTTCAAAACGCTCACTTCTCCGCATTTAACACAGCCGCAAGTCAATGGGTCGATGACCGCTACACCAGTCACGTGGGCAGTGCTCGATTTTCACAGTTTTGTCGCCTTTATTCGTGAAACTCAGGAACAATGTTCCTCGAGATGCACTTCAACCACTCCACTGAATTCAGTTTTCTAGGCCTCTGGTGCAAAATTGCTTCCGCGCAGAATCAGCCCACCGTACCTTGTCCCAGAGAATCACGACCTTTCTCACCGCTCCATGTGACTAACCAGTAACAACTACCTCTTCTACGGAGGCTCTTTCCCCAGCTCAGCCTGCTGCAGTCAGTTCTAAGTGAAACGTTACTTAACGCAGACGCCACATCTTACAGCGGACACCGTTTGATTGTGGATTCATCTCGTTGCAGGCTGCAGCGGATTATGTTTTGAGCTCATCAGATTTCCAGCGACTGATGGCTAGCGGCAAGTTCATGTTGTCCACTGCTGGAGTAAACAATTACCTGATAACCGATATTCCGGTTTTCCAAATTGTCTACCTTGCGCTTGCTTTATTCTCTCAAGGTTGAGCAAAGTAGCGGCACCAATATACCTGCCTTCCCTTCGAGCTGCAGCATGCGTTTTTCTAATGACGAACTGCACATGCTTCCATGAGTTTCAGTAGGTAATCTCTCGTCGAAATCAATCGATGAAGCAACATTGGATATAGGAGTAATCGGGCAAGATGGAACACCGAAGGAACAGTTTGGTATGAATATTTTAACTGCCGAGGAAGAACGATTGCTGAGCGCTGAAAGTTCTGGTTAAAAACGTGAAAGTCGACCGTAATGACTTTGGAGCTCTAGCTTGTTGTTCGGAAGTGCTCGAGTGGGCTAAGCGTCTGTTACCAAAGGGGTCAGAAGTTCGAATCCCAGAACTGCCGGTCATTTTGGTGGTGGACGACAACCTGCTGTCGCTCAGCTCGTTATCACACCTTAAGTGTGATTTTATTTGGTTCTATAACGCTTTTAGTTTCGAGGTCAAAGTTGTCGCCCAACTTAGTGTAGTGGACCCTACTGGTATAGAACATGTCACTTCATCTGCACTCATACTTCGAGCATGCTATTGACAAACTACGCTCCCCTATGCCAACTGCTTCTTTTCAGGTTTCACCAACTGCCTGCTGGGCGTGTCCCTGAGTTGCGGATAAGGGGACGGCCACCATCCAGGTGGTTAGCTGTGAATAAGGTAGGTCCAGGCCCATCCAGTAAGCGACCGCGGACAATCTGCGGCAGTGCCGAGGGCGTGGTGAGTTTTCGCCTGACCTGGCGAGGTTTTCCAGAAGAGGCGTCTGAGCCGACCAGCTGATCACCGGTTAGTCTGGAATGCTCCTGCTCCCTTGCAGAATGCGCTTGACTGCGCAAGGCTAGAAGTGCATCCTGAATTAAAAAGGCCTTCTGTGGACCGAGAAACCGGGTAGTACAACAGCCCACAATGCATACAACTATATGACTGATCTTTGTGCGAACGTTTCTGACTCTCCATGTATTCAAGGAAGCAACCTTCCACCGTACACAACCGTCTACTCCCCTATTGATTCGCGTTACTCCCGCTCCCATTGGATTCTCGCACATTCTTCGATTTCTCCAGTCGGCTATGACAGTGGTAGTGTCACCGGAATAAGTACTGTCCTTTTTCCTCACGTTATCCTTCAGATAGCACTCAAATCTGCAATTCTTCGTCCTCAATGTCCCTTTAACCTAGCTACATTTAATGGGCGAACATCGATGCATGTAGGTAAACAGGGTTGTTTAGCTCGTACCCTGGAGACCCTAGCCATCGATGTATGTTGTCTTCAAAACCTCGCATTCAAAACTTGCCCTGCTATTCAACTGGCATTCCCATCTAGTCCTTCTGTGAAGTTTAATCTGCGTCTTTTTGGGGAACCCGAGACTACAGCTTCTGATGTTGCGGGTGTTGGTGTGGCTCTCGAGAGGATTGAGGCTATACTGCCTGACTAGATTCCAGTCGACAGCTGGCTATGCGTAGTGAGAGTTGGAGGTTCGTGCAAAGTGAGTAGTCTTCGTTTTGGTAGATCCAACGTGTTCGTTGTCTCAGCGTACAAACCAAACGATTGCGGTCCAGATGCAATCAATGACATTTTCTATCAAAATTTGCACCACCTATTAAGTAGAGGAAGGTGGGGTGAAATCGTGACTTTGGCAGGACGAAAATGCTTGAGTAGGTTGGTTGTTCTCGAATAAGTCGCATCTGGGAGGCCCCGTTGGTCTTGATTCCTATCGTTCTGGAAACGGGAAGAGTTGTTGGCTTTGTGCCCCAACCATCAATTATTCTTAGTTAGCACGACTTGGCCTCCGCTCTCTTCGAGTCAGCGGTAAGCTCAAAGCAATCACATCCCCATTAGCTGTCTACGAGACTAGCGGGCGTACGGGAGCACACCCCTCGACTCCCACCACGCGTTAATATGCACTAGACCGTCTCTGTGCTTTAGTGGGCACTCAGAAGTGAGTTGCAGCGTTGGTTAGATTGCGACAAGCTGTCTGATGCGATTCACCTATCAGCCTTTTGAGACGCACTGGCTAAAAAGCTGGGATTTTCCCCCAACTCAAGAAATCCATGAGCATTGGTCGGTTATCATGAATGCATTCTCCTGACTTAGTTAGTTGCTGCCTGATCCGTCATGCTGTGACACTCTGGATTTCTGCTGAGTCTTTGCGTCTTTTTGATGCACGCCAGTCCATCCCGGCTGTTAACGAGTAAAATGAACCACGGTTCGTAACGAGACGGGAAGTCAATGCGAACTTGCTTAGGGGTCGCGAAGTCTAATTGTCTCAACGAGCTTCGTGGATGGAACATGCTGCCACCAGGAAAAATTCCCGCAAGCTATTTCGCCTTACCCGGTAAGAGCAATAAGTGTGAAGCTGACGGCTCGCCTATCCACAATAAGCAGCGTCTTCTTGTACGCTGAACGGAGCGTTTTCAAGCATAGTGTAGCTGGTCGTCAGCATTACCCTTCTCGCTGCTATTCCAACAAGCGTCCGATTGCCTGTTACAACAGATCCAGCAGCTGTGGTAGAGATCCTCAAGTAAGTCCGAGCCTAAGCGTCAAAAAGCTCTGGGCTCCGACAGCCTTTCCCCAGTTCTATTTGAAGATGAGGGGATTGAACTGACTAGAGGACTTCAAGTTTTACTGTCGAACATCCGGTGCTTCAAGAAGGTCCCCTCGTGGGAGGAGTCGATGGTTGTCCCCACCTCCAAAATGGGCTTGTAAAGTGACTGCGCTAACCAAAGTGATATTAACCTAATCCCGATAGATTCAAAGCTGCTTTCGTCCGTCATTCTTCGCGGTTATCCAACACGCGTCAAGGACGAAATTCTGAGGAACAGACCGGGTTTCGCGCTGCTCGTGGATGCGTTGATCAAATTTTTACCGTGCGACAGGTGTTAGAGCACTGTCCTACTTTCCAAAGGCCAGAGATCATCGTGTTCTTAGACATTCGCGCAGCCTTCGACTCTGTCGATAAGTGTGTGTGTGTGTGTGAGGAATGAGGTACCTGAAAAGTATCTGTCGGTTCTCAGAGAGTTGTGTCGTCAAACGTCAGGTCGGGTTATGGCTAGTGGTCAGCTTTCATCATCCTTCCTCGGTCCCATTGGATGATGACAGCGCTGTCCTATATCCCTATTTCCTTTCAATTTGGTCACAGACTATGCTCTACAGAACGCTTTATCTGGTCTTTTAGACAGTGGAGTTGAACTCTTCTCTGGGAACAGAATTTTGACTTTGAATACGTCGATAATATCGCTTTGATAAGGGACAATGAACGGCGAATTCATCGCGCGTTGGATCGCTTGGCGATTGAGGCCTTTAGGTACGGTATGTGGTTTGCACCTTCAAAATATTAAGTACTTGATCATGACTACCAGAAACCTGTGCCTGCACTCACCCTTTGTGATGATCGGTTAGAGATAGTCAATGGCTTCAAGTATCTCGGGAGCTTGTTCACACCTGGCGGTGTTGGGACGGTGGTGTCATCACGAATTGCAAAAGCTAGAGCAGCTTTTGCTAACTTACGACATCTGTAGCACCGCCAATATAGTCCGACTTGTTGATGACCACAATGCTGGCTCCTTCATGTGATCTGGTCAACGATATTGAGAAAATGAAGGCAATACTGAGTGACGAAATTCACAATGAATCCATCCGAAAAGGATAGAACAGCTCAAATGAAAAAGCCAATTTTATGATACTACTAGCCTCGAAATAGAATGGACTGATTCCCTTTGAGCGGATACGACCAACAGGTATGACAATTTCCAGGTTGCACGGCCTACACAAGGTGCACAGTGATGGACCTCCAATGAGGCCTAATTTGGACGTGTAATTTTCCGTATCACGCTGTATCTAAGTGGTTAGCCGTTCTACTGGAACCACTTAGAACAGTCATCACCAGACATAGTGTACGAGATGTATTTGGTCTCGCAGAAACTATTAAGAACCTACGTCTGGAAGGGAAGCAGATGTTATCACTCGATGTGGCTTCTTTGTTTACAAGTGTTCGGACCAGCGAAACTATTTGTTACATTTGCGAGCACTTTCAAGATAACGGCATCTATTTACGGATTCCACTAAATGAATTGAAGCAACTACTCTTCGTCTGCACCAAAAAATGTTTATTTTCAATTCATTGATTAAATATACCAGCAAAAGGACAGAGTGGCAATGGGGTCACCCTTGGGCCCATTGTTTGCTGATATATTTGTGTCTAAACCGGAGAACAATCACCTGTGCACACCAATTAGACACTGAACCGTATACGAACGTTGTGTTGATGATACCCTGTGTGGTAGAGGAATATGCGGACATAAACCATATGCTGCACATGTTTAACAATGTCCAACTAAACGTACACATTACAGTAAAGAAAGGAACAGACCACAGCTTAGCGTACTTAGTTATGCACATACGGCGTTGGCAGGACGGGTCTGCACAACTATCAATCTATAGAAAGCAACTTGGAATGGACAGTGCATTCATTTTTACAGCTTTCTACCATTACAAATGAAAAGGAACCTAAAATGCTGTTTAGTTGATAGAGCCTTTCAAAGGGGACACTGAAGCAGAAATTATTCAACGGAGACTGTCAAGTCTAATCAGTAGAACATTCTTTGCTGCACAGTTAAATATTGTATTTACATCCAAACCGATCATATTTCCAACTAAAGAACAGATTGCTAGATTTTGGAGCCTCATTTTGTGTATATTCGTTCATCTGCTCCTCTGGGACTAGGTATATTGGTCTCGCAACTAGACGTTTGTCCGATCGCGTTTCCAAACAACATACAGCTACGTTGAACACAGGAGCAGTTAAAGTAATTACTAGCGCGGTATTCACACCTTGTCGAGTCAATCCACCCAGTGACAGTTAAGAACTGTCAATTATCGCAACTTAAACAGTCAAAGCCGTATCTATCCGTTTGTATAACCCCTCTGTGGACGCAGGAACAATTGGTTCAAACCCTTGAACTTCCATGGCCCACTCGTCATCCTTCAACAAGTGGTTTACAACCTGATCGTTTGACAGCTTGGTCAATTACACAGGTACATTCTTACAATTGTGAACTGATGTGACTGCAAACCGACAGTAATCTTGATTTATTTCCAACCATATTTAATATTACGTATTTGGCATGAGTACGAATAACTGAAGACGCCACGTCATGTTTTCGGTATAGTTCCTTTAGTAATGGCGACAGCTCATTCTGTTCACTGCTGAGTAATTAGTTCTTCATCGTAACGTCCAAACTCATTACATACCGATACAAGTTTAGTAATTGTCAAGAATGAACTCAAGTTATTTTAACTGTCCCGTTGAGAATCACGGAATAGCCTAGCAATCTGGATCATCACCCGAGACACTCATTGAACTTGGCTTCCGGTTCTTGTTTGGCGCTCTCCTGTGTGTGACCTAGATTCCATAAATCTCAGTGTTGGTTTAACTAGTCAGCAACCCCGGAGCTTGTTGGCTGTATTTAATGTGATAAAGCTTCAGGTACACGTTCGTAATTAGAATAATATACCTCCGCCTTTTGTAGTAAACCGTTCAATTCGTCGCCGCACTGTTTTGGTGCTTTTTATCCTCGTGTAGCATCCGCATGAAGTAGAATGTCCGCTGCTGCATTTTTACGATTTCATGACTGTCATCTTCCTTTGGCTCCAATGTTTTATTCGCTGTGATGGAAATAAATCTCGCATTTGAATTGTCAAGTTTGCAACCCATTCAAAATTTCAATCGATCCAAAAATTTGCATGCACTCGAAAGTAGGCATTCGACTCTCCAGGGCGTCATGACCTCACGGGAACTATAGTCATTACTTAGCTGTTGGTGGTGGTGGCCGTTACAGTTGTGTCTTTTTGTATTTTTCGCCATATGTTTCGGTGTGAACTCACGGTCGTTATCGATGCATGCACGGAAACCGACCTCTGCTAGACTATGAAGGGTCACAAAACTCGGCATTTTGCATATTGCACGGTCATTTTATGATTGGCTTTGAAATTTTTGCTCGATTGAGGAAGTATTTGCATGTCACAACCTACCATCATATGCGCGCTTTACCGTTTGAAGATTTCGTTTCAGCGGCGACGGTATACATAGGATTTCTCATGCTTTCGTGTATTTTTTTCGAAACTGTCTCATTGTCCTTCGTCAGTTTTTTGAGACTATGGTATGTTCATGACTATTTTTGTTGTTATTTTCATGCATTTTTCACAATTCCATACTTCTTTGAGTCAGATAGATACAAGTCTGAAGGACGAAAACTATCAAATTCTGTCGTAAATACGTAAAACGACTTGCAACTTCTATCAATATTCATTCACAAATAAGTTGTATCAAGGTCGATGAATTTCTCTCAGTTCGTAACTTTTTTTAGCAATCTGACCTGTTGAGGCTATTTTTTGTCGTTTTGCGAGCGGCGGGTTCCTTATGTTGCAGAAACACTCCTCGTGTTTTGGTTGGGATTCACTTTCATTTATTCCAGTCAGACAATTTCGTTTGTGTTATGTTCATTTCCTTCTAGCTGCATATCCATGTTTCTGCATGTTATCCACACTTCTAAGTGCGCAAAGCGGTTGACCGCCTAATCCATTTTCGCCCTTCAGTTTCGAAAATTCGTTTGTTTTCCAGCACGGTGACTTTGTTCTGCCTTACGTTCGGCTTACGTAACATCAGTTTTGTCGATCCGATGAAATGCTCTCATTGCTTTCGTATTCTGACTTCCCATGCTCATTGATTTTAATCGTCCATCATTCCTGATGATCGAATTATCAGACTCCTAGTAGGCTTTCGCACTTAAATAGCACACACCAGGGGTAAGTCGTTGTCGACGTCTTTTCACCCTGATGCATTTGCGGAGCTCATGTTTCCTGTTCGATTGCATTATCTCTTGGGATATCCATTACGTGGTGAGAACTCTGAAATAAGCGAGCGGGTATATCTGTTAGATGCGGTAAACCTCTCGAAAGATTCCTACCGGTATTTTGTCATTTTTGGCGGTGGACGGCAACTCGCTGTCGCCCGTCTCGTTGCCACACCAAGTGAGACCTCGCATGGTTCTATGCCACTCCAAGATTCAATGTTAAGATTCCCGGTCACCCTTACTTGTGTAGTGGCCTCTAGTGGCTTTGAAGAATGTTCTTTGTACTGCACTCATGCTTCAAAGATGTCGTTAAAGAAATCGCGCCAGTTAGCCACTGGGGTTAGCGTTAGTCGTCCAAGAGGTCTTTAAGATCACTTTATTGGTGTAGATTTGTCGACTGATGACACGTTCTTTTCCACTTCCACTTGCCTTTGGGTTTCACTGTCCTGTGAATTATTTCGAGCTATTTCATGCAGCGCCCTATGGTATGGTGTCGTTTTCCATTTCCTCCTGTGAACAATTTTACCCTCCTTTGATTGGTGACAATGCAGTGGCGCTCATTTGGAACTGTGGTGCTCTTTGTTCTTCTTACTAAATCGATCACCAATGGAGAATAAGAGAATGGGCACCCGTAATTATAAATATGGGATAACACTCTATTCAGTAATTTGGATTTGTCTAAATGCGACTGTCTTGGTGTGGGAGGGCCGTTTTCTGTAGCCACGGTTGTCATGTCGTTCGTTTTCCACCTTCATAGAATGTGACCATGAGATGTTTAATTACGATCACCAGGTGCCTCATTTCTCATCCTTTACTTCATTTATTAATGGAATAACAGTGTACA
Organism: Fasciolopsis buskii; assembly: GCA_008360955.1. Taxonomy (NCBI): domain Eukaryota; kingdom Metazoa; phylum Platyhelminthes; class Trematoda; order Plagiorchiida; family Fasciolidae; genus Fasciolopsis; species Fasciolopsis buskii. Next base: position 220,229 of record LUCM01008081.1, read on the forward strand.
TCGTTTTTCAGGAAAGGATCCACGGTCAACAGAGGGCTGCCAAGAAGGGAAGTTGACCGGCGGTAGGTTTATTTGAACCCGCGACTTTAACATCCAAACACCACGACCTTATTCGTTCGACCGCCGTCGGTGGTTGTACTGACCTCTGGTATTCTTTCCAACTATTCATTTCAAACAGATTTTCAACATGAAAGTTATTCAGTACTATACAAATGGGATTTCCGGAAGATTTCCGGAACTTCATGAATGAAACTGAGAATGCTCGTAGATGTAAATAGGGAACTATGATATCAGTGAATTTTTCTATGCCGTTCAGCCTTGGGAATTGGCTTACGCGCATCTCAATCAAAGATGTTTTCGTGATACCATCCCCCTTTCGGTTGTTGTTTTGGTCAACTTTACGAGCTTAATTTTTAAGTACGGTCCAACTCCCTGTACACCACGGCTGTTCAGCTTTCTGTTCGTTATATCACTTGCCAGATTTGATGTACACGGAAGTTGAGTTGCACATTCCACTCCGTAACGAGGTAAATTGGCAAGCGAAGGCCCCAAGGTATAAGGTGATGAGGCTCGATAGTGGGAAAAATGATTGTATTGTGAAAGCAACTTGACCGAATTTATTTGGCTTTTCAGGAACAAAATGTGGAAGTATTGCGCACGATTGTATGGATAAAAGTGATGCAGAACATGAGTTTTTCAGGTCAAAGGTGAGATTGGCACGTTTGATTCACCGGAGTACGTGGTTTTCGTATCCAACAATACTGCGAACTCGAAGTGTACACCCGGAGCAAGTTACACATTTATTTCCTCGGTATACTAACCTGTAAGTGGTACTTCTGAAACGAGATATCACAAAGAAGTTCATATGCGTTATCGCTTTGTTGGAAATTTGTAATCGTTGGTTTTTCTGCCTTGTCTCAGTGAGGTCGTGGTCACCCTATGTATAGTGTTCTGGGCATAATGAAAACTATTCTGTTTTCAAGCAGATCAAAATCTCGGGACTTTCTGATTTCGAGTGATTGTCTTTTCCGACCTTGGAATAACCACTTTACACAATGCTGTCTCGAGTGTTTATTTTTTCGTCTGAAGCTATGAATTCATTCTGTTCGTCGCGATTTCAGTTCTTTCTGTGAACGCAACTGCTCCCAGGTCCCCAATTTTTCGAGGTTCATAGATGCAACAAAGTAATTGGTGCAACTAGTATTGCGAATCCACCTAACATACCCAGCTCGGTTGTACGTTATACATCGGCTCCCAACAATTGTGCGATTGCCTTTTGATGTGGCATATAAAATGCCCCGGCATTTTTATCGATAATCGTTTTGATACTTACGTTTATGGAGTTTATCTTTAAATTTGCTGTTCTGTCGGTGTACCTGCAGCCCATTGTACTGCATCGACCCAATACCGGTTTTGGTAGTTTTGTATCCACAGTCCGTTGAACTTGTGCATGTACTTATCTATTGGCGTATATTCATTTACCGGTTGGAATGTGCCGTATAGTGTGGTCTAATGCAAAACGAATGGCAATGTTCCCTTTGATGGATGAACCTAGATTGTGTATGCCGCTATTGATGTTTCGTTATTTCGTATCAGCTGAATGCTGATAACTCACCGTTGTCTCCCGAACCTTGCTATCGTTTTTACGGTTGTTCTCTAAGTATATGATACGAGCACCAGACAAATGGCTTTATATTTGACTATACATTGATGCATCACATGACATCCGTTGTTAACTCGTGACAAACCACCGAAGGATTTTTCGGCTGTTTCATTCTTGTTAGGAATTGTTGCTGGGTGTATATCGAAATGCGGTTGCTATCCTGGACAAGCGACTTTGAGAGAATATCTGGATCTTCGCTTGGTCTCAACAATTTATTTTTAACATCAACTCATCCTAGTACACCACAGTTATCCGCCACTGGCTTCTTCTCGATCACGAACCGTTGTCCTTTTGACGATTGGCTGTCACGACGATTTTCTTTTTGTTTCGTCCATTATCGGTAAAACCAGAAGTGGGTCACAGGTCAGTTCGGCTTAAAGCGAAAGTTAAACCTGTTAATGTGGCTAGGTTCACGTAGTCTCATGAATTCTGACGGTAACACAATGTATTGCATAATGAAACCGATGATGAAATTTTCACTGACGTCCTGGTTTCCCGCACGATCTTTGATAGTATCTTATAAGAGTCTCACAAAATCAAAGTCACACGTGTATTGACTCCGAGTCAGTCCGAAGATGTTAACCGAACACTTTATTTGTTATTCGAGAGTCTCGTGCTATCACACATAATTATTTCCAAGTGCAGCTCCAACACTAGTCATGCTGACATTATGGCGAAATTTGCATCTTGAGTTCCTCGAATTTAAGTTGCTTAAAGCCAGTAAAATCCTTCCTTTGAGCCATGTCTCTTTTGGTCAGTAGCTCATTCCGCGATTGTTTCACGTTTGTTTCAATAAATGGTGGTGCAAAGCACTTGATTTGCTCTTTGACATGTATGCTGTCAAAAAATGAGAAAGTTTGAAATCTGCTTGTTATAACGAATAGACTACTTGTGAGATGCTTGTGTCTCCTTGTGTGCCTGGGGAAGCAAACTCCAGAAAAAAACGGACCTTTGCAGTCTCCTGAATGACTTTATTTGGACGTTGGCCGTCTAAAAAGATCGGCCTTTATTGTGTTTCAACCACAATGTCTTTGTCATCAAAGTAGTTTGCAAAACTGATTTGCTTTACCGATCTTGTTTTGTTGTGCATTCTATTGTGATTACCTGTGCACCGCAACTGTCTGAATTGATCGCTCTTCGTTTTATTTGCTATCCACTCAGAATATTAATAAAATAAAAGAAAGTGACGTGCAACAGAATCCTACTCAATTCACTATACCTTCAAAATCTGGAGCATTCAGTTTCTACCATGTGGGTCAGGTAAACTTATCGACTGGATAATGGAGGCCTAGTCAGTCATCTGACCGAAAGCATGGCTTTGTTTTCTTTTTCAAGGAATCACATGGCACACAGAAAATATTTCGTTTGGCGCAATCGTGTTCTCGTATGATTTTTTTCTGACTGTTCACGCTTTTTGTTTAGAGAAAGCATAACCTGGAGTTAGAAAATTTGCCACTTGGTCGTATGTTAGGAATTATGAATGACCTCTTCCGTTCCTTCCTAAAGATTCGTATAGCTACTAGGCTTTCGTGCAAATTTTCTTTCTCTTTGATGCGTACTTTCTAAGAGCGAATGGCATTAATTACACTAACATGTTTTTCCCCTATCGTACACGTAGCATCTAGCGTCAGGTTGTTCGCACTAATTATCAGTTTCCTTCTTTTGGTAATCTCACTTTGCATTGCATTGCCTAATTTCGACCGAAAGACGGTTTCTCTTACCTCGGATACGGTTACAGCGAAGATTTTACCTACAATGACGCAAATTTTCAAAAAGTTCTGACCACGTTTTATTTGGTTTCTTTTTTGGGTTCATATTTTACATCCATTTAGTTCATCCTCCAGTTTTTACGGGCTATTCAAAACATCTCCAGTCCCAGGGGAGATCCAGTATAAAAGGGCGAAATTTCATACAGTTGGAAACCATTGACCATCGGAATTGATGCACGCTTCATTTTTAATCTTGTCTCCGATGATGCAGGGAATTCTGGTTTAGGGCGTCTCTTACACTTTATGGTGTTGGAACAAAATATGTTTTTTTGGGGAATACGACCCACTTGTTTGACGTCAGATTGCACATTTCCCTTGAGCCTTAATCCTGTTATTTGTGAATAATCTCTTCACTGTCACAGATTCCACGCATTTTTGAGAGGCTGGCTGGTTTATAGGTGCCTGCCACCTTTGGTTTGTGCAGTGTTGTTGCCTCCAATGGAAGACTTTGACCATTTGAGAGAAATCCGAACAAATGAGACTAGTAAAAGCTCTATTAAGCAGTTGGATGATATCGGCGGAAAATACTCGTTTGTCAATTTCTGGCGATGAACATTCGTTTTGTATCTCCGTGCCTTTCGTTCCCTCTTTATAATACAGTAAACCTCAGTGGGTTAGTAAATTTTTATTGAATCTGCATCGAGTGGTTAATTTTCTTAGGACTTGATCGTAAAGCTTGTTGTTTAGGTCGCACACAGTTCAGCCTCAGTCGAAATCACATCATCCTTGATTTCGAAATCACGAAAACTAATTCGCAGAGCTAGCTGCCCTAAGATTTTATAGCCGACGTTCTGAGCAGTTCAATCTTGTTGTCTACGAACCGATGGTGCTGAAACGGCGTAAGTTAAAAAAATTATTCTCCCACCCTCAGGCAGTTTCTTATTCAGCAGCTTATGGTTGTATGCCGTCCCCTCCATAGAGTATTGTGAATAATCGTTTCATTCGTGAAGAAAAGAACAAGAGAAAAGAATGTCTTAAGGTTGACGATATTGACGAGAACTTGGATTAAGCAAACTGTTGCCTATCCTGAACAAGAAAATGTTTTTTCCGACGCACTTTTGCACGGTACAGCGTACGGGCTTCTCTGATTCTGGTTGCCATTGTTTGCTTTTTCCGTTTAAGGCGTTACCGATAACAAATCGTCGCCAACGATAGAAAACTTGTAGGGTGTATGTAATTCATAAACTAAAATTTTGTATTTGCTCAGGTTTTTCCCATCTGCTTTCGCCTTTGCGTTGCCGAATCCTTGCGTGCCATATAAATTCGGATCTCTGCTTCGCAACCCTAGATGAACGTAGCTTTATTGCTATGAATTCCGTATTCATGTAAAATTTAGCTTGAAGTGGTATGCTAAATGAAATCCGAGTGTCCGTTGTACCCTCGCGTGCGAGTCGAATTTCCGCGTCGCCTGCACTTTTGCTAGTTTTCAGGCTAACGATAATCTAGTTTTACTAAGTTCCCTCTCTGTATTAAGTAGAATACGTGTACTTGAACTGCAGGGATCCTGGCGGAGTACTAAGACAATTTGCGGGAAGGAAAAAAGAGACACGTGATTTTGTTTAACGATCTCGATAAGTGTTAAATCTCCCATCTTACTCACCCACACCGTCACTTTTTAACCGCAGATTCCCCCTGTATAGTTCGTAGCCCCTCCAAATTTTAATCTTTTTGAATAAAAACTTACTTGATTGTCTGCGGTCAAACGATCGGCATTGTAGATCCGAATCTTCGCACCCCCGACCAACTTCCCCTTTCGACAGCCTTTTCTCGGTCGCTACTCCCTTTCCGCAGATAATGTTTTTTCTCCCGTATCAGTACTAAAGGACGTGAAAAGATAACAGATGCCTTAGGCTTTCACCAAATTGTTAACAACGTATTTACGATTAGCTTACGCTCGTCGCTCATTTAGGCGAATTCTGTCAGCGATAAGTGGCTAATTCCACGCCATCGTGGTCAGTTGCCACAGTGTCGGCCGGTAATTTGAAAAAGTCTGATTTTTCACCTTGGGACTGTTACTTATTGTCACCGGACTGAGGCGGATCGTTCAAGTTTGGCCTACTGTTTCAATTCGACCGGAGGAAAGTGGAGAATTCCTGCTAACAGATTGCAGCACGCGATAAACGTTTTCCGGGGTTTCTTCGTAAATTTTTGTGATAACCGTTTCGTCCCTTAGAAATAGATTTCATAAAACTTTCTTTCATACGCATGCAGTATGGCTCTGCAGTCATTTTCTGTACGGCAATTTTTTGTTTCATACAGCACACAGAGCACTTTACTGTTTCTCACATTTTTACACATGAATCTTATCCTGTTAATTCGTTTTACATTTTCAGGCGAACTTCACTCCCCTTCTATTTGCCTGCTATCACGGCCATTTATCTTTGGCTGAAACTTTGCTGCGTCGTGGAGCCGACATCACCGCAAAGGATCAAGTGAGTGGTAACGATTTTCCGTCCCACTATTCTGTCGTTTGTGCCGTCTTCTCTCTCATAAACACTCACTTCTATGTGTTTTCGGATTTCACTAATTCATTATGGTGTGCATCTGTTGTCTCCGGCTGCTGGTCTGCAAGTGGAAGATGGTTGGTTTTGTCTTTGCTGAGGTGAAAGGCAACAAAACAACCGTGGTACTCCTAGAAGTTCGATTGAGACATAAATTCCAATAATCCTCATCAGAAAGGCGGTAGGGTGGCTAAAATTTACACTCGAACCATTATTTGCCGGAATCAATCAGCCTTTCTTTTTGCCCTGCACAATCTTTTGGGTTCTTCTTTCAGCTCCGGGTCGAAATCCTTTTTGTTTACCACAAGTGGTGCACTGAACCGTTGTCGTCGAATCGAATCTGCTCCACTTCATGCAGATGAAACGCGTAACCAACTGTCACGATCCAGATCTAGTCCGTAAATGGTTGGCACGCAAACCAGTGGTTTTCCTATATTTTTCCTTTTTGTTCGTTCTGCCTTGTTTTCTCGAAGTCCTTCTTTAGTTTCGTGGCAATGACTGAACGTATGTCTCTCCTGAACTCTGAAATCCGACCTAGCTGTTTCTTGTGCACGATCCTTCCTTCTTGCGCATTTAATGTTGGTCGTGTTCAGTGTGCAGCACGTCTTTCCGTCGTCATTCGGTTTTGTCAGTCTTTTGCTAACCTACACAGCGTAACCGCGCAAACTTGCGGCTACCTTCCTATTGATCTTGTGAGTAATGATAGTTGATTGAACTCTGAACTCTGCTGTCAATCCTGACATGTGCAAAAAAATCCTCCCATACTTTACCTGTCGATCCGTTTGTTATTAACGGCTTAGTAACGATTGATCATCGGAGCTGAACGGTCCCATGTACACGCAAACAAACACGGGTGTCCTGATTCGACCACTGCTTTCAGTACACATGATCACGATCGCGACTGTTCACAACTTATGTTAGGCGCCCAGTCTTAACCCGGAATAACCGATGTTAAGCACGCCGGAGTCAAACACCATAATTATTGCGCTACCACCGAGATACAGTTTGTCTTAGCTCATTTCATCCTAGGTAGGAACAATCCCAGTGACCTCATAACGACCACAAGTGAACAGCACTAAATTTGCTTTGTAAAACATTCAAATCAACGAAGTTTCTCGTTTCTTAAGAACGCTAGTTCTCTTAGTGTTACACGGTATGTAAAGAAGAACGAAATGGACGGGTTAATCCGTTCACAACACGAGAAGTACACATGTTAGTAACTTCCACTTTCGGAAGAAAAATTCATAAGTTGTGCTGTTTTTTATTGTGAATGATATAATATTAATAACACAGCGTTGTTGGTAGATGTAATGCGCCAACGTTTCGACTACCGTGGGTAGTCTTTCTCAAGGCAAGTTTTACAATTGTAAAACTTGCCTTGAGAAAGACTACCCACGGTAGTCGAAACGTTGGCGCATTACATCTACCAACAACGCTGTGTTATTAATATTATATCATTCACAATAAAAAAAAAAAAAACCAATACATGGCGCATCGATTTTTCGATACACTCCTTACGTCGTTTGTGCTGTTTTTATTTATTCTTTTTCCAGAAGAGTGAAGTTAATCGTGCTGCATAATCAATTATTGCGCTTGATGGAAATGACTATATTGTTGTCTAAAACCTTATGATTTGAAGATTGTTGGGCACATCATAAATCGGAGATATCGATGTCACTACGGTTGATTCTTCTCTTTGGTTATCGTTTTGTTGAATCCCTTTCGCGTTCTCTGATTCGACATTTTTTGCTTCCAAATCCAGGCTAGAAAGCATAACTTATTCCTTAATTTCAAGATTACTTCATTGGCGCCCACGTCGATGTGCCACATGGATTCTTCTGGAATTAAATAATCGATTGCACTATAATCAGAATTTCATTATAAGAGCCTAGCCAGGCTTTTGGTATACTCTCGGTGCGGGCTATTGCCACCCATGCGTTGTGAAAAGCCTTAATATCGTTTTGGCAAGCCCGCCTGATAAAATAAGTTGCTCTCATGTTAAGCCATTCCATCTGGAGTGCCTGTTTCCCTTTTGATGAACAGCCAATTCGGTCAAGCGATGGTCCTCGGAAAATGCATCTGTACGACCAAATTGTCCCCTGTTTCATGGATTATCCAGGAATTTGCAAAATCTTTACCATTCCATTTGTCCATAGTTTTTCGTTCATGATGTAGAATTCAGAAAGTTCATTTGATTTCCCATGCATAGGCGTAACCCTCCACAGGCCTTGAACAGTCGTTGCAGATTGAATTATTTTGACCAATCAGATACCACATTTTAGGAATCAGTTTTCGGAGTTATTCATTTGGGCTTGTATGAGCGTAAATAGGAACATTTTGCAGATTGTGACCTCTAATGACCCCTGTTTTTCAAGGTTGCTGAGCTATGGTAAGCTATCCGCCCGCGTTTCGCAGGGAAAATTTTGGGGATATTTCGCAGTTTGTCACTTCCTGAAATCGCGACATACTTGACATAATTGTATCTTTGTCGTTTGCTTGCTTCCTTTCAAAAGTACGCCCGAAATTGACTGTGGCCTCTAATTTAAAGCGAGTTTCTTGTTGGGTTGCAACATCTGTTTTGAATTTGAAATATTTCGTTCTGGTGCGCATGCAAAACGTTGACAGTCGCGGCCAAATTCGTTCAGTCACATTTTCCCGAACATGGAAAAAACACAGCTAATCAGAATTAGACAGTACCATTTTCGCGAGTACAAATAAAATATTGAATATATCTAATCCTTGAAAATGCGCTTCTCAAGGATCACTCCAATCGCAGTCAACTGTTGAGGTTTTTCTATCATGGACCAGGATAATTCGCATGTTGCCACTCACTCCGTGAGTATGAATGAGAACAAATAGGCGTGTGCGTGTAAGTTGCATGAAAGTGGTATCGGCCCTTACGGAAAACACAAGTAAGTAGCCGTTTGGATACCTGTTACGGTTTCTCTTCGATCTATCTGGAACATCTTTGTACCGAAGGAAATACCCGAAACATTTGGTTGCCTTTTTGCACTACCCAGCCCAGTACAAAACTATCAATCTCATACGATACTACAAACCATAAATAAGTAACTCAGAGGCGGGACGGTTGCGGATATGGAAGCCGACACCAAACTGATGGTTGAAAGTGAATTTTGGGTTGAGTCGTGTTTCGCATACGGATGGAAGAACAAAATTTCTCTGGAAGCAGATGACCAGACTTCCTGTCCTGTTTCTGAAAGTTAGCCTTGCCAGACCGACAAAGACCTTTCGACAAATCGCCCTGATCCTTAAATGTACTCATCAATACATGCTCATAATTAATCAAATGCGATTTTAGTGCCAATAATAAGAGGCCACGAGAGACCGGTAGCGGTGTCAATGACGCGATATTTTTTCGCTTGGCGGGCTTTCTTTCCGTTAAATACTAAAGTAGCCGGCTTATAAAACCTTGATCGGCAACCAAATAAAGCCGCAGCCGCTTGTTTCTTTCGGAAATATTGTACTCTAGTGCAGGCGTACAAAGCGCACTCTGTACTTATCGACTTTACTGGAAATCATGTTGGTGTTGACTCTCCTGAGTTAAATTGTCCAAAAGTCGTATGAACTGAAGTATCCATCATCGGCTCGCAGTCGTTAGCATATTTCCCGTCTCATGTTCTGACGCACATAGTTTCATTATGAATTAACGATTATACATCCTGATCATTTTTAAATCTGGTGCCTTTGTAATATCCAGTTTCCAGTTCATTATCTGATGTTTTATAGTTGCATCAGTGAAAAATATGGAAATGCCTGTTTACATTTAATGTGCGTTTCGCTAGGATTAGTTGGATGCTTGCAACGCTAGGTGTGAAAGCAAAGTCACTCCGAATGTGTAAACAGAGAAGGTCTGATCATTTACCCCGATTGACTGTCATTTAGTTAACGAAATCCATTCTTCCTCTCATCATCACAGTCAAAATTCTCTTGGTGAACAAACGAAATATTTTCCTCGACTATCGGATAATTCTACATTAACCAAACTTTAATTTTTAGTTGTAGGCACCGAAATTTCAGTTAGCATTAGTGTGAAACCTTAAGTAAAGGTCCCCTGTGCGTGCTTTGTCAAACCGTCAAACTTTTCCCTGGCAACGACCCAAAGAAATAGCAGGTCATTTTTTACTATTCCAGTGTAGGAAGTGCCCATTAGATTATAAGCATTGACGTAACTCAATTAATGTTGTCCAGTACTTTCGATGAAATGAGGTCATGGGTTTTATTCAATTTTACAAGAAAACTTTCGCACGAACATACTTCGAGGTAGAAAATCTTCAAAATCAAAACATGCGCACTATCCGTTTTTACACCAGAGAAAATCCTTTTGCGAAAACTTTTACTTTCATAGCAGCACGAGCTAACTCCCAGTGAATGTTGTGCCTTGTTGCGGGGTGAAACAAGTAAATATATTAGCTGTTGAGGGAATTGTATTCGAGGCGCACTAAAATACGTTTGCTTATCCCACCTATAACTTCATATTCTCTGGAATTTAATTTTGGCCAATGACTTGTTTAAATGTCGGGTACAGAAAGGGTTAAGGCGCACCAAAAATTGATCTATGGGAGAAATTTTTCGTTTATATTCATCATATCTATAACGATATCGCAGTTTTCATCTCGCATAGTGATGTTGGCCGTAATTAAATGGAAGCAATTATGTCACGAAATTCAAGTCAAAACCTTTCTATCTGGCATACTTTTGTTGATTTGCGTTTGGGAAATTATTGGTGATGGTTGTAACAAAACTTGATTATCGTACGGAACAATGCGCTGTCATATTTCATCCTGGACCTGAGAAACGCACTTGGACATCGTTTCTTAATCACCCTCTGTTGATTTTCAAGGTAGGCCTTATATTGTTCAATCGTCTCTGATCCATTGTCGATGTTTAAAAGTTTAAGTTCTGTCTCCAAGAGGGCATCCAGCAAGCCTAAATGTACCACTCAGAAGCGTAACAGCATACCACAGGATATTCGAAAGCCTAAGTAGAGAAGAATAAGTGGGCCACTGGTCCCCGCCTTTATCGTCTTATGCGCACTAGGTAACCCGCTCGTTTGCCAACAAAGCGGTTTGCTGATAACTGATGACTTAATCATAGATCCCAGCTGAGCAAACAAGCCAATACTATATATATATATATATATTTCCGCCGTTGTATCTGATAGACTTGATACCTTTGTATCTTTCACATGTAGAAAGTTCTCCCGTGCTCTCTTTGTAGCAATCTACAGGCGCGTAAACCAATACCCACCGTGATTACAATTATCGATTGCCGAGTTCTTGACATACATCTTTTTGGAGTAATTTTCACTGAATCAAACTTGATGTAGTAGTTTCTGCTTTTGTAATTGTAGATCTCTCCTCGGACCATTTGGTAGATATTAATTCAAATCTAGAATAAAGTCTTACCATGTGGTAAGACCATCAAATATTACGGAAGTTTCATTTTACTCTTCTAACACCACGACTGCCTTGGCGATTTTGGAAGACTTCACTGTAACAGCTGCAAGCTCCATTAGAAATTTCAATTTTTTGTTAACGGAGTTCCGCATATGGAATAGAAAATAACCTGACCTTTTTATTCGGCTTTCATACGAGCCTGAATTCAACTAACTTTATCAACTAACTTCAACCTAAATACGAATTGTTTAGGCATCCGGTCTGTTCAACAGAATTTAACGGAAATACTTTTGAGTCCAGAACTGACCCAGAAAATCTTGTCACGTTCTGTGACGTTACCTGTTTTAACGAAGTATATTTTGATAATTCTAAACATGTATTACGACCTCTGATCAATTCTTCCGTACCACTTCACACATGCCAGTGTTGTTCAGACAGAAAGGATTGATGAATTGCTCTCCATCTGTCCTCGGTTTTTTTAAGTTAGCTAAGGTATTTGTTTATGTTTGTGAATTAATTGTGTTTAGTTGCGTCAATCCAAAAAGTGTTCGGTCAACGAGCGGTCGAATAACGACCAAAAACCATACCGGAACAACTCTGCGGAGCATTTATACCTGACCAGCTTGAGATATTGCGCTAACATGGGCCAATTAATCAGCTTTCAGAAGTCTGACGAACTGGCCCCTTTTGTTTACGGAGTTATAATTCCCAGATGAACCGCCCCATTTACTAAACCACGTAAAATAGTAGAAACAATACCTCTATATTTTTTGATAACTATGCTTGGAAGACTCTTAGTGGAGGATAAGCCAATTCCATGGAAATCGTCGCCGAGAGAGCGCAGCGGGTAAAAGTCGAACCCGTGCAGATTGCTACCTAATTTTGCCTCCAGTTGCAGTATCCGTTGGTCGATCTTGGACCTAGACACACAAAATCCTTCCCAACGGCGTTGATCCATGTTTCCAAATAACCTCCAAGGCGGGGACGGGATTTCAAATAGGATACGAGATCGTATCTGTCGAGAGGTCCCATGTCACGCTTGGTATTTTTGCACCGCAGTAATCAGTTTTCAAAGCCTTAGTTGGTAACCGGTGGAAAACGCCAGTGTTCATTCTAATGTTGATTTTGCTCCATGGTTACAGCACCAACCACAGCTGCAAATACGATTTACGTGCGTTATCAGCCATTTTTTTATCTTCGTCCTTCTTTAGGCCATTCGGAAATAGTCCATATCCTAGGTATTTTAAGGATACTACGTTTTTGACTGGCTGGTCATCGATGATCAGTTGTCAGGCTGTCGAATCTCGGGGCTCCATGAACCTTTTTAGAAGTGTCAACTTCAAGTCCGACCTTTGTCATATAGAGGTTGATTTGGTCGAGAATCGGTGTAATTATGACTGGTACAAGTACAAAATGGCCCACAAACTCCATTTCTGGTGTGTAAACTGTTGGACTTGGCTGGATGTCTGTTTAACCGATTAACACTTTGCTCATTGTCCAGTGGATGGTCTGAATAAACATGCCTGGAAGGTCTCTCTATTTTGCTCCAAAATTAATTGCAAGTTGTAAAAGTTGCTCTTTGTGTTTGTCAGCCATTCCACCAACTTCCGCTAAGGAACACGCGGTCTCGTGACTGAATTAGAAGCGGCACAGAAACCTTGTCAGGCTGTAAAGCAGTTCCGAATCACCACACAAGGAATTATCCCAGTGACGCCAGCCGCACTGATGTCTCAGGAATTGTTCTGAAGCGTGTTTTTAACATTTTTGAATGGATATCAGAATTTACGTCGCTTGGAGGTATCGCATTCCCATATAGAGCGGAATAGCTAGTGAGGCTTATCAGTCAATGGAATCATGCAGGTTTTATAGAACTCTGACAGGATGCTACCCTCTCGTAAAGCTTTCTTGTTTTTAATTTGGTTGAAATAATTACAATGTCCCAAATGGCGTTGCATATCTTGGGCCAATCTGGACGTGGTATGTTTTCAGTTTGGTTGAAGGATCGAATAAGAAATTGATCAAAGTGTTCTTTCTGATTTTTTTAATCTGTTCCGCCATGAATTGACCTGTTGCACCAGATAAAACGGACTGATGCTCAAAAGTGCCTGGTCTCTTTCCGGCATTCCCAGAGCAGGAATGCCTAATTGGATTTGTTGTTGCTTGCCGATGCCCTCAGATAAATTAATCAAACGAGCGTGCACGTAGTTATACTCCCTACCGTTTATGTTGCACCATGGAAGGTAGTACATTTCCTTATGGATTAAATCCAACAGGATCGTACAAGGATTTCGTCTATTTGGTACCCAGTGAGACCGTCATTCGAATACCATTTTTTCGACTGACGGAATTGCATATTGCAGGCAACCATCCTGTTAACTTCTCTGACGTTTACCAATCGGCAGCCTTTCTTGCAACCGTAGTTTAGCTCACGTGTGCACTTGCATTTGTCCGCGCGCACGTTTTAGTGTCTCGTGACAAAAGCATATTTCACCTTCGGATATGGCTGAATGGACCTTGCAGGGGGTCAGGGAATTCATCCTTTACCACGCTGTCACCCAATTTGATCGGCGCATAGACGGCAATGATCGTCATCTTGTGAGATGAACTCTTGAAACCAATTTACGTTATATCTGGGGGGTATGGGTTCCCAGGAAATTAGGACGCGGTTAGCATTTTATTCACATCAGTTACAATACCGTGGAGTCTGGTTTTTTCGTATTTTCTTTATGGTAGAGCTAGATCTCTTTGGTTTCTGGGATCTTGATGCTGCGAGAAGTAGAGTGGTGATAGCGGGTATATAAAATACGAAGTGTTTATGGCATTGTAACGCTGCGTTCACGTTGTATTGCTCTGGCTGCTTGCTTCTAATGTGTCACTAGCATTTCAAAAGGCTGTTATTTCTCGACAGTATAGTGTTTCGACTTGTCCGCTGGATCGTTGGGACGATGTAACATGCAAGCGACGAAATTCGCAGTAAGCCTCAGTAATACTGAGGAATAAACTACAAGCTGCGTTACCTGCATCACTCGTCTTTATTACGAAATTTTTCGTTTGTGTCATTCGATTAATTATTTTAGCAACAATTATATCAAGTTTTCCTAATCCATAGGTCTAATTATTTCCATATTAAGCAGTGGATTTCGCGAGTTCGTAAGCGTGGAGTTGAGTTTCATTTGTGGGACAGAAATCCCTCGCATTCAGTTAGTGTGACTTTTTTACATTCAAAGTCGTTCGAGTGTAAAGTGGCTTGGATTGTCCCAGACATCCATCTTTTTGATTCGCTGTTATTTGAAGCCGGTTCGTCCATCCAGCCTGCTCCACAATATTCGCAAATTAGGTTGGTACTTGCACTGACATATGAGCGCTTGACAACCATTAACATCCTCCCTGTCGTTATGACTATTCATTCCATCACACATTGTCGCACACACATACGCGTCGTGTGCACTCCAATAAATGGGATTATAAATCTTTACTGTTTTCGTCCACGCCTTTAAGATGACATTTCATGGATTAGTATCTGTTCGCACAGTCCAAGCACTTGACTTTGTAGTGTGGGCTCTAACAAGATCGGTTTCTTTTCAAGTTTGTTCTGGCTAAGATCTTGTTACTGCGTACGTTTTCGATACTCCAGAATCCGTAGCACACAAGCGCTGCTCTAAACCGTTCTGTCGTTTGTGGTCATTTAGTTTTTCATCGTCTCAGTTAATCCGGTCCTATTGGTCCCCCTAATCAGTTTGATCGCTAATTTACCAAGCACGAGTCTACTGTGAGCGGGGCCGATTTGTAAAATTCATCAAGTACTGTGATCACGTCCACTCCTTCTGTACGTTTACTTACCATATTACGGAGGCGAAATCACGGTGTTATATTTACTACCTCTTAATTCATTCAGATTGTGTGAGAGTTTTCCGCTTGACTTGAGCGTGATTATTTCTAATCAGCTGAATCTCTCCTCGTTGAGAATTCGGGCTATCCGTATTTCAACGAGGAAAATTGCTTAAACTACACCATCTTTTGTTGGCACAAATTTTCAACCACCCGTCAGTCATTGTTAACCACATTTCAAGGTCTTTTTGTCCAGAACTTGACCCGTACCACTTCTAAGTACGTGGGCGTTGTTTTTGTACTTTCGTTTTCCAAAACGTGATACCTCCACCTATTCACAATAATTGCCACACTTTTGGATTTTTTAACGATTTCATGCGTACTTCTCTTATGGATGGTTGCCCTGATTGATGTCATTCGTAAATATAACATTTATCCACGCAATGCGTTGGAAGACTGGCCTCTCCATGGTTGCCATGTGTTTTCAAGTGGCACACTAATCGGTTTAGTAATTTTGTAACGTTTCGGATTATAAACGTTAAATAGTTCGTAAGTATCAGGACCGAATTACGTGAGGAGTGTATCGAAAAATCGATACGCCATATTTTGGTATTCATTGTGAATTATAGGATGTTAATAACACATCGTTGTTGGTAGATGTAAAACGCCTACCAACAACGCTGTGCTGTTAACATTACATCATTCGCAATATTAAATGGTTCGGTTAACTGTTGGTTTACAAAATGCCACCACCGTTATGCAAACAATAATGTGAAAAAATGTGTTAGTAAACTTGGTTGTGTGCATTCCTTCTGGTAACTTGGCGAATAAAGACGGAATATGGACGCCTTTATCCAAACGAGTTGCGTTTTGATTCTTCATTCGTAACTAGGAAGGAAAGTATAGTTGAAAAACCTTTTATGGTTTAGTTTATATTTGAGTCATGTATGCGGTCACCCTATCGTTGTCGGTGAATATGGGGTGCTTTCATTTGTATGTCGCAGTGGACAAATGGCTCTGGAGACCTTTCGATTTTTTAGTTTGGCATTTCGTCTCCCGCCAAAATGACATCAGCAGTGAGTTGGTGTGCGGCTGTTGATGAAACGTTTACGATCTAGACCCCAAGCTCAGCAATCCCAATTCCCTAAAAAGCATCGATTTAAGTGTGGAACGCCAGTATTTCAAATCATTGAAAAACTTTTGGCTCTACTCAGCTGTTTTAAATCGACGGAATTCGAAAGTTGCTTCTTGGTCTCTACTAGTTTTCCGTCCGATGGAAATGGTTCGCATGATATTTTCTACCAAGAACGGCCCTTCAAGTTCCCTGTTTGATTGTGGTTGCACAATGTTTCGGCACAAGACCTATGACCAGTAATAAATTGTTGAAAATGTGAGATCTACTGATTTTTCACTTTTTTTATGCACTTTTGCCTCTAGGCTTATTCAAAAATTGAGATCCCAAAACTGTACTCAGAGTGCTTTGTTACAAGCAAGTCGAAGTTATTTCTTAATCCATTCGGATAGTGCTCTTCTATATTGAACTATTTATTTTGTACTAGATAGTGTTAAGATGCCACTCTCTTCTCCGTTTGAACATATTTTTTTTGTTTCTTCCTCTACCCTCTCAGAATGGTTGGACAGCTCTTCATTGGGCTGCACAACGTTGCCACGCAGACATCGTTGAATTACTGCTAGATTATGGTGCTTCCCGGTCAATGGAAGATGTGGTATGTGTTGCTTGTTGAGTCCTTTACACTATTACTGTTTTTCTGAATTTAAATTTTCCGTTTTTCTTCTTTTTAGCGCGGTGACATGCCGTGCGATGTTACCAACGATTTAGGTTTGCGTGACTGTCTTCTTCCGGACCCCCAGTATCCAAACATTGTTTCGAACGGCTACGTTACCACGGATGAGGAGGACGAAGATGACACCGATGAAGCGTCTCATTACGACCTTGGTCGTAGCCCAAATAATTGTGAGAACGATTTCTCTGTGCAACATGGTTACTACGCACCGTCAAGGTCACAACCTCATAATCCTAACGGATCCTCCCGAATACCATCTGATTCTGTGGTCCCTGACCTGAGCTGCAAAACAGATGCTCGGATCAACGAAACCAACGAGCTGAACATATTAGATGCAGAGGTACAAAAGTTGAGTCTGGCAGTTTTCGAAGCCACAGAATTGTGAATCACGAACATCGGAAGCAGAGACTAAAGCAAGATTCCTTACGTATGTTATTTTCTTCATCGCTTATCTTCTATTTTTCCCTAACGCATCAGAATCTCAAAATGGATTCGACGTCTTTCTCGTTTTTGACTCCATGGGGAGGAAAAATCTAAGTGATGGGTATCTTTTCAGATGACTCGCCTTCTTTCTTCCGAGCACTGATTTTCTCACCTGCCAGACGAAATCCGTGCCTAGTTGCAAATCATTAACGTTTCACAGACTTACAAATGCTATCAGAACTACGACTTTATTCTTCTATCATTGTGATATTCTCGTATATCTGTGCCTATCAAAGCGCTAGCCGTCAATTTGTCCTGCCTCGCTCAGTCTTTGTCTAATTTTATTAAACGGAAATTTCGATTGTGGGCTACTTTACTTTTTGTCATTTCGCTTCATGAAATAAACGGTGGGTACTACCTCGTTCATGTTTCCCAGTATGCACCCATGATCTGTATATTAAACTCCCACATTTCCCCAGCTCGTGTCAACTGATTTTTTTAAACGGCTGCGACCCGTTCGCTCCAGTGTTGTGGCTTTACGAGGTGTTGCACACCTTACTGCCACTGTCTTTACTTTTGTACAGTTACGTTGCCTGAGTGCATCTGTTCCCATTTCTCAAATGGGTATGGTTTTGAAAGGAACCATGTGTTTAATGCTCTCATCGTTTGTTGTTTTTGTCCTATGTGTCCAGTTCCCTAGAAGTGTCGTTGGTCCCAAGCGTTAGGTCTCACTAGTAGGCGGTGTTCGTTTTCTGCAGAGAAGAACATTGGCATAATCATTCCGTACTCTTCCGTTTTTCTTCTGCTTGATTTCAAGCCAAGCAGTAGTCATATCAACGACTATTGAGAACTGTCATGCGCAAATATATATATATATATATTTGATCGAATGCGGATAAAAGGGGTATGTATAAGAATAAATACCTGGAGCATGAGGGAACTAAGAATAACAAGCTGAACTTATGGTATATGTTGTGTCGTCGGATTAGCGCAACTATGAAGGCAAACACATGATACACGCGTTAGCACTAGACGTTGAGTAAGACACACTTGATAAATGACATGGGACTTCAACGCCAGACGTCGCATAACACAATGCGGAATATAACTGATCGACGCTGCACTGAGGGCCCGAGATTCCCTCTAGCTGGATAGATAAGAGCGGGATGAGCGATACGGCTTCACTTACCTCGGCCAACGCAATATGGAAGCACCAATGAACTATATATATATATATATATATATGTAAATATATGCAGCTCAGTTTGCGTATTTTAGAGTTGAGCAGAAATACACTGAGTTATAACGTTTATTCTGACGTTTCGATCCAAACTAGGACGTTTGACAACGAGTCCTAGTTTGGATCTAAAAGTCAATAAAGGTTAGACCTCAGTGTGCGTCTTCTCATCTCTGAAAATATATATATATATATATGTATTTCAATATACGGTAGTAGGTAAGAGAATTATGTTCTTTCTCGCAGCTCAGGTTCAACTGAATGGTACTGTTTTGTTCTCTGACTGGGCAGTTTGATTGCAGACTATTCATCACCAGTCTAGATGACATCGTCAGTGCTGTGATATTGTGGCAAGCCTCTGGTTGCCGTCGTTCGCCTAAATGGGTGACCTAATCTTTCACTTGGTGTTGACTGGCTGCTCTTGGTGAGGTGGCAGAGTTGAGATGTGGCCTAGTTGCTTTTGTTCACATTCCGACTTACAGTTGCATGTTGTGGTCTGAATCAGCGTCCGTTTCAACTGGCTTGTGCTGATTTGTCCTTTGGTCGGATCGATAGGTATACGTGGTCCAGATCGAAGTGGCTGCTTATCGGCCTTTCCGAGGAGTGCAAAACTTCAAGAAATTCCTTCGAATCCTTTGTTCTGCTCTGGACGACGATCCTCACGTCTTCTAGGTTGTGACCTCCCTGGTCTTCGTGAACTGAAATTAGAGAGAGTGGATCGTGCCTTTTTGTTGCCAATTGGTGCTCATGGATCCGTATCCCGAGTTTCTTTCCGGGTTGTCCAGCGTACCGTTTTCCGCAATCGATTTGATAGTCAATGTTAGTTCTATTCTTATCAGCTGTCGGTTCTTTGGTCTTCGATAGAATCTATCCTAGGTTTCTCGTTGGCTTGTGCGCCACTTCAGTTCCATTGGGCTTGAGTAAACTAGTTGTCATTTCAGAGATATTCTTGATGTACGGCAGGACGGTTCGTGTTGTGATCTGTTCGGCGATCGTCCCCTGGTACTGTGTTTTGTTAGCACTTCGTCTGCTGAAGCTTCCTGTGTACTCGTTACGTAGAAACAGTTGAAACCGATGTTTTTCTTTTTGTTTCCTTCGCTCCGCAGCGCTGCAGTGGAATTGTTTTTTTGAAATGTCTTCCAGCAGCTTGGATGGCTGCTTTGAAATTGTAGGATTTGATCTGTGTGCATGTTTTTGCGGTATGCGGATGTTTCCCCATATACAGTACGATCCGATCGAAGGAAAAATCAGCACAAGCCAGTTGAAACGGACGCTGATTCAGACCACAACATGCCAACTGTAGTCGAATGTGAACAAAGCAACTAGGCAACATCTCAACTCTGCCACCTCACCAAGAGCAGCCAGTCAACACCAAGTGAAAGATTAGGTCACCCATTTAGGCGAACGACGGCAACCAGAGGCTTGCCACAATATCACAGCACTGACGATGTCATCTAGACTGGTGATGAATAGTCTGCAATCAAATTGCACAGTTCAGTGAACAAACCAATGCCATTTTTATATAGGTAATTAGGCAGTGAGGAGGGACAGTGATGCCGGAGCGCGACAGTCAACTAGTCAGAGGGAAGCAGCGTTCGAAGACGAAATTTGATCAGCTAATCACAGTAAAACTTGAAGTAACTTGATAGGTAACCTTTTTTATCATATATAATCATGCGGCGGAATTTCTGGCGTCCTCGATCTATGGTACTGGCTTTTTTCACAACTGTACACTGAGACAATGATCTTCGAAGGGTTGCCTGACTGATCTAACATACATGCAAACCGAGAATTCGACATGATCCAGCGCCTAGTTAGCGTGTCATTCAGGGTCAACACGGGCATAACCAATCAGTTAAGGCGGCCTTCAAGCTAGGCAGCTTCTCTTTCCGAAATGTGTCTTGCTTTCACGGACACATTCAGAAGTAACCAGGCTCATCGAGGCTATGCATTTTTACCGCAGCCCGGGATCAATAGTCCCCCTTGAATCTTTTTTGTCGCATCCTAATTATCCTCTGCCTCTCCCTCTCTTGAGTGACCCTTTTGTATTAGGGGGTCCATTGAGACGGAGGGTCGGGAAACGAATTTGTGATTCAGATGGTTAACACACGCTAAATGGGAAGCAACATTTTCTGTTTTTGCTTGACTGAATGCTCCACAGACTTTACTCTAAACTGACAACACTCAGGTCTTCCGATCAGCCTTGCACTCAGGAAGCATCGAACTGCATTTTCGCTTCCGTTAGAACTCCTCAATATAGTGCATATGCAATGCCCAGTCCTGAGGGGTTGGGCAGTTCAATGGTTAAACATCCCTCTCACGCAGAAGGCCTAGGTGTGAAGTGTGTGCATCACTATTAAGGTCTGGTGCTTCTCAAGAATGTCGAAAGTAAGCTCCAAAGGGCAATAAGTCGGATAAAAATATTATCAATCCCACTACTCGAAAGTAACTAGCAATTATTGCTCTGTACAATGTTTGTCATGATTCACATCAGAAGATTTTAGACAAAACTCAAAACATATTGCCTAAAATAATCAGCCCTCAGTTCGTCCACCGAGGATATGGAACCGTGTTGGCGCATAATAAAGTCCTGGAACAGCTAAGCAAGAGATCATCCGAAATTAATTCAAGATTTTCGAGTGACCCTTAATAAGTCACTCGGGGGGACAACGAGTATCCCGTCGAGTTGTTCATGTCGTTGCCAAGTCGAATATGGGGACCAACTACCCCAAACATTTCACCTTGACTCTGATACCAAATGTTGCCGTGCATAATTTTTCAATGTAAATTCTCTCCACAGCTTCCATAGTGTTATTCTGGTTGGTCTACTAGAACGTCAGTTCATACCGTGAGATTAACCTAAAATAATATTAACCACTTAATCTGCATTTGCGAGTGAACAACTGTGGTCAGCACAGTGGCGTTTTCGGTGTGCGTCAAGAGGTCCCTATCCCTTGTGTCATATCAGAAATCGATGATGCTGACGTCGAAGTAAAGTAAGTGAAGAGAACAGAAGGGGATTTGTCATTGTATCTACAGTTTATTACGAATGTGGACTAGTAAAATAAGCCAAACATCGAAATGATAATCGAATGCAAAAAGTAATAGTAATATGCAGGCTGGCAAAAAACAAACCGTGTACAAAGTAGATTCTACCTATCTACAAAAGCATTTTGAGCATCTCACTTTTTCTAGTATTGTCACTTGGTATAATCGCAACTCCTCCATCGACAAGAATCAGTGAAATCATTATTCATAAGATTGATACCACCAGATAACCACGATTTTTTATGCAAAATCCCCAGTTCTTGCCCGTCAGACATGCAGATGCCAGATTAGTCGCGAAAACTCAGGACCGTTTAATTTTGTGACTAGGCAATTTGGAATATTTACCCACTATATACTTAGTTGCCGATGTTTGGCCCATAAACGAGGCTTTATTTCTTCACACACCACACTGTTAAATGCAGTGACCAAGCCCACAACTGTTGAAAAAATTGGCGTCTCATTGTGACGGGAAGGGCGGTTTGTTCCGCTTCTTAAGTGAACGAAAAGGTTTTTCTCCTAAACTGCAAATGTGAAAGCCACGTTTGAAAGTCAAGTCCCCAACTTCCAGAAAATAGGTCGTTTACAGTCAATGAGGGGGCCCTGAACACTTTCCATAATTTCCACGTTCTGTTTCCCTTTCGAGCAGGCAACTTTCTTGAAAAATTCTGCGGTCTCACGAGACTAAACAGGCCTCCCATTTTACTTCTCTGTATACTGCTGTTCGGTACACCAAGCTTTGGTACGCACTGAAGCAGTCTTCGGGGTGCTGCATGATTGAAGCAAAACCACCGACTTGAGTCAAAGCCGAGCAAGCCTGTCATCCAGTATCAACACTTACACAAGCAAACCTTTAAATGATCTATATGGAAAACTGCATTCTTGCAGCTCAGGCCGGAATATTGAGCATCTGATGATTAGGAGAGCAGCAGTAAGGCATATCCACAACGCCCATCGCAACTTAAACGTATTCCTAGCTTTCTGCATTCCTTTGGAGGTTCGGTCCAGGTTCTAGAACGTTTATTCCTGGAAGTGACATCATTCCTACCGGGAAAATGAACACTGTCGGACATTTATCCCAAGACCAGCTTTGATGCCTAACTTTGCTCCTGTAGCATGTTTTTTTTTAATTTGATTTGTCGGACACCAGATCTGTACATCTTAGCACTTCGAGTAATTCATATCGCTGGGTTATTTATGGTGCAATCTCGTATCAGTGATATTTCGACACCACGTTGTTAACCATACGTTTACCGCATGTGGTCGTTGGCGCTAGTCTTCTCCATAACATCGAATATCGAAAATTCGCCAACTGCAGCTTCAGAACCTGGTAGGCGATACCCC
The DNA here is from genome assembly GCA_008360955.1 of Fasciolopsis buskii. NCBI lineage: Eukaryota > Metazoa > Platyhelminthes > Trematoda > Plagiorchiida > Fasciolidae > Fasciolopsis > Fasciolopsis buskii. The sequence continues at coordinate 243,261 of LUCM01008081.1, forward strand.
CGGTGGGTTGCCTACTCGCCGTGGTCTACACAGTTAAGCCACCTTTGGAACACTTGGCACTTTCGGCCAGTTCGTGATGTTTTCGTTCGTGTTATTTCCTGCAAGTTTCACAATGCGGTTTTGTCAGTAAAACTTGTGACTTCTGAACCTCGGAAAGATGCAAACGGGATAATCGCTATATTTAATGATATTCTTAGCGATTTTCAATCCTCACGTATCCAATTTTCCCTGTTAAGTAAGTCGTAGCCTGTCATACAGCCTGGACCACGCCGACTGTTATCTGACAAATTAGTATCTACCAACAGCGATTTCGGTACTTTACCGGCTGAGGATAATGTTCGCCGTCCCAGCCCTTGGGCCTCGTCATTACACATGGTTCCAAAGATAGAGGGCTTTAACCGGAGATCATGTTGCGAAGAACGAGTGCTGAACACCGTCACTGGTTTTGATGGCTATTCGATACGCCGCACACACGACATCATAGCCCGACCGTATTTTTTAACCAGATTTGATACTGAGTTATAGCCAGATCTCTGTCACCGCTGATGACGCCAAAAAATTGTCTATTCGAGCACATACTTGTGTCTTTCGAATTTCGCAATATAGCTCATTTGAAGCTTGGATTTCGTCCAGTTCTATGTCGAAGACATATCAACGCTTTACTGACCGTGAATTAACATGTTCAGTTTTGACGCTACTGTTCTAATGTCTATCCGACCAATGAATGACAATCAGTGTCGATAATTGTGAACTGGACAGCACGGAACTGAGTTTCCTAGGAAACGAGATCATTCGATGTAGTACTAAACCTTGCAACGATATTTTACCCGTTATTTTCGATTGCCCTGTAGTTCTCACTCCAAAAGCTCGCGTCACTTTTTGGAAGCAGCTCAGCCGTCTTTGTTTCGGGGCTGTCAAATACCAGACTGTTAACGCTGGTACGATAATCTGCGATATATCTCGACCACTGGTACATTGTACTCATCAACTTCTTGTGTCTGATAATCTACACAGACGTTCTAATACGAAGCTCTTAGCTGGTCTACGATTAGTCGGTGCACGCCATGTCTGTCTATCCGTGTTGGTATTTGGGCTACTTCGACGATCTAAAGTGCACAGGCACGTGGCTTCGCCATTCATGTTCATTCACATTCATATCAATATTGTTGGCTCTTTGACGCTGTCATGCGGGTTTACCTTGTGGCTAATGTGGATCGATATGTAGGCTTACTAAATGCCCCGAAGTTATTCCCGTCTCTACTGTCACGGCCAACTCAGTGGCTCGGCGTTCCGTGGGACATGAGTTAGCTCATTATGGTTGCTTCTCTACCATCGAGATTGACCGAGGGCAACAAATTGGGTCCGATGTATTTCTGTGATGGGACTCTCCATGGATAATTTGTCTTGAGGCTTTGAATTCCTGAATCACTTGACATTGGCCTAACAGACATCAAGTTGAGGTGCTTCTGAATATCTTAAACATGAGCGTTTGACTGTATTAAAAGCTGCTTGCAAGCGAAGATTTCGCTGACCACACTTTGTTTGCTGTTTCCAATTCATTGTTTCGTTCGTGTCGTGAATTTTAGTTCAAGGGGTATTACAAACCCGCGAATTATGTTGTTTGCTAATGATCAGTGCTATAACGGAGTTCTTCAACCGGCTTTGCGATCATTGGATTTCTAGCCTTCTCTATCATGGATTTTCGCAATGAGGAGTCGCTGAATATTCATTATAATTCTCGAGAAGTGCTAGATTATATTAGGAGGTTTGAGACTTGACGCTTGGCACAAAATATTTGACCTAACTTCCGTTGGTAAGACTCACAGTTTCCATGCTCAAGGAAATCATCATTGCCGTCCTTGTTTCATCCAGATCAGTGGGCCTGCTATTTTATAAAAGCCGTCATTCATGAGACGATGTTGTTTTCCTTGGCTTACGTTAAACTGTTTCTACGTCAGTCGACTCGTTGAGGCGTTTGATTAAACGGCATTTTCTGCCTGTGCCCTTTCAAGCAGACAAAAGACAAAAATTTCACTCCCTGCTCCGATAGTTGAATAGGTTTATGCAGGAATTTATTTTGCAATCGCAAACAGGCACCGAAGCGCAATTTCGGTAGTTGACTGGAAGGGCGGTTACAAGACCGATTGATCAATGAGGTTAATTGCTCTGATTTTTAGCGGCGTCCTCTCTTATTTCAAGATTGCACATTTCACGCAGCACGGGCAGTATGGAAACAATTCCAAGAAGTCCGAACTGTCGTCATTCCAGGGTCCCAGGTGCAATTTAAAATAGGAAACTCCCACTCACCTCTTAGCCGACGAAATCATTCAGTGATGACCACTGTCACAGTCAGATCCTCGAATACTCATCAGAACAGACTTTGCGCAATGTAAGCGATGAAAGGCTGCAAATCCTGCTGTCAAATGCATTCCAAACCAACTTTCTCATTCCGTAAATCCAGATGTCATAAATGTGGTAAGGTAGTTCACTGTTTGTAGGAACAAACAAAACAAACACTCATGCTTAACTGTTCTTTCGCCCGATGATTGGCAAGTGTCATCCAATACTGATTCCCTAGACTTGACAAACATTGGTTCACCCTGTCAGCAACAGCGTGAAACACTCATGTTACAGGTAAAGTTTCTAATACGATTTTTAAATGTTTAGTTGTCCTTGCCAAACTCAATCACGTCACTGTTTTGATCAAATACATCAAGGTACACGAACAATCCATGTTAAGATCTTGGGAATTAAGGTCACGGATGATTAGTTGGAGAAATTTATCTGACAAATTTCTCATAATCGAATCTAATTATTCGTAAACTTTAATTCCCATGGACCACATGTATGTCTCATTTTGTTTTTCGACCAAATCTCATCAGTCTTTATTGACTGTTTGAAAACTTTTGGTGACATCAGAATGGCTCCAGTAAGTCTGTTGATTTCTGGTTCCTAAGTTTTCATGAAATGCTGTACAGTTCCTCTAGGCAGTAGAAAATGCATTGATTGATTCGGTTTTCGAGGCACTCACTCCTTTGAGTTCTTCGGCCTGTCCCGTACCTGTTGTGACTCCATTGGAATGAGAGAAAACGACCCATAGGATCTGCGGAGACTATCATATTACTCTGAAAGAGTTCTGAAACAGTCAATCTATAGTCAGACGACATTCCGAATAGGTTTCATAACTCTAAGTTTTTATCAAAACGCCGTTTGAAAGATACTTATAAGTTTCGCTTGATGAACCATTGCCCTTAAAACTATTAGCTCGCATTTTACATTATTTCAATGTAATTTTTACCTATTGGCCTTGGTGTGTCACCCGCTGTTTTTTCATAACCCGTTATTTCTTATCGACGAAGTGTCGTTGCATACCAGGACATTATCATAGTTCACACCGCCACTGAAACTTTACATGATTAACCGTTGCATTAATTGCTTATGCGCTTTCTTGAATGCAATGTGACTAACATTTCCGACGAATGTACCTTTGCTACTGGTCAGTTTACTTGCTTACTACTTTTGATTGCTGAACGCATTTTTCGACCCAATCCCACTCGTTTTTCTGTGTTTTCTAATCCTCGCTGACTGAAGTACCTCTCCGAACCCTGTTTCCCACTAGGATCGCTCCAGTACTGTTCCCGTCATATTCCTGATTTTTCTATCGATACTAATTCATTGCGTGGCTTGTGTTCTAAGCAGGCGTTTCACTGGACCAATGTGCTCAGATGTGCACTTTAAATTTTGTTGAATTATCTATCCATAGACGTTGTTTTACTTAGATTTCTCACTTAAATTACGATCAAATGTCATTACAGACGCCAGGCATCGGAGCTGCGCTCTTCCGGCACTTCGTATTTCCTGATGGGTCAGTCCTGTAGATGGTGGATACTCCCGAACGTAACGTGAGGCCCTGGCTGTATACTAGCCAGTTGCTCATCTGCATAAACACCTGTTTTGTTTACGTTTCACACTTGTGACTGATCTTGAAAATTTCAAATTCATAGATGATCCTGATGCTTCGTTAGCATAATCCACTGCGGCTCTAGTTCAGTGCCAGTTCTTACTTCTAACATCATTACACTACTTCTACTTACTAAGCGGGTCATTTATCTCGCTATACTCCTTGAAGAAACCCCTAACGATTGTTTCTTAATGCAACCCTACATGTGGATCGATCAGATGCAATACTGGGTACAAGTATTTCTGTTATTCCATCTTATGCTCTCAGCAGATGAACAATGGAAGTCAAGCGACGACCCCCTAGGTTTTGAAACCGTCGTGAGGAGATATTCACGTCTTGTGATGGAGTATTGTGTTGGACGATCGTGTTTTCCTTCCTCTGCCTCTGCGGTCAACTGTTCTGACTGATTTATATCCTGATGTAGAAAAAGTGATGTCTTTGGCTCAGCTTACTTGTTGGTGGCATGAAATTAATGTCGATTTGGACCACTTTGCTAAAGGATGCAATGGCTGCGCATATAAAGGTCCTTCCTGGTCTCTATGGCCCCCTATCGTGAAGCCTAACAAAGATTTTAGGCCACCCGCTGAGGACCTTTTAACAAATACTATACTTTGGTTGTCACTGATTCCCAATCCAAACCGCTCGAAGAATATTTCACTACAACCAGGAGTTCTGAATGTACATTTGTCGCATCTCCGAAGACTTACAGTCAAAAATGAATAACATGTCCTCTAGTGCCGGTCAATGAAGGTCGTTTCACAGCAAAGACAGCGACAGACCGATTGAAGTCCTCGGTATGTCGTCGATTGCTAATTCCTCCACATCATCTTTCGTCCAGTGCATTTGTTAGAAACTTTGTTAAGACAGTAAAGAGAACTACGAGATCCGTCAGTGCAGCAAACATTTACAAATTTGAAAGGTACATGACTGGTTTTCTCATTCAGTATCGTGGTTCTTTGCGCCCTACGACCGGTACCAGCCCATAGAACTTGTCTAAGGTTTGATCATTTTGAACTAATCTATTGTCCTCCTTATGACCTGTGGTCTGGCGCATAAGGTCGTGGCGTTCGAACGTGAGGGTCTCAGGTTCTATTCTTTCCACCGCGGGTCAACCTCCCTACTTGCAGCCCGCTGCTAGCAATATTCCTTTCACTGAAAAGTGATCTGTTCTAAGGCTCTATCAAATTTTTAAAGATTCAGTTCACAACCAGCTGGGAGAAAGCTTCCCACATTTTTGATTGAGATCATGGTTTCGAACGTCATAAACATTTGGGTCGAATTGCTTTCAGTATATCGATTCTAGTTCTGTTATCGGTGCACTAATTTAGAAATTTCCCAATTTATTTTATATCCCTCCCTTTAGCGATCAAAGGACCGAAGCGTGAAGGCCTGAGAGATTACGCAATAAATTGCGGTGAAATTACTGAAATCTTGGACTCCATTCATGCTTTTATGGATGTGATTACTGCAAATGAACTTTAAAAGTAATCGTATTAAATGTTGTTTGTAAGTGGGGTTTTCCGCTGACAACACATTGTTTTTCTCTCCTCATTTCGGGGTAACTTTACGGTTTACTAAAGAAAGACCGTACCAAGACAACGTGCCTAACTGGGAAAAGTTCCTCTGGCTGATTTAGCTGCACACCCTCATGCGGAAATCAGCGTAATCAAGGCTCTAGGATTAAAATTGATTTATATACGCGATTTTGTGAGATTTTGTTGAAAATCTTCTGTACTATTATTGTTACCGGTACTTGTTATTTATTCGGGTAAGTGGTTCATATTTAGAGGATCAATAAAGTTGAAACGGTTAGTCCCCTCAATCAACTTGAATAGAATGGATAAAAGGCACAAATTGCAAGATGCTGTAGCGGAACATGGGTTTGGTCCTCCGGATATCTTGTTTAACCGAACGTTGACCACTCAGCACGGTCGCCATTTGCGCGGTACTCACGCAAGCTTCGTTCGCAAGCTTCTGTCAAAATATACTCAAACATCTACTGCCTTCTCGTTGTACCGGTCGAGTGTCAGGATTGTCAGTATTGCAATCATACAGAGCCGAGTAAGAGTGAAGCACAAGAGGTCACAGCGGTTAAGGGCAAGCAACCGTAATACGAGATTCGCGGGAGGACAATCGGTTCTACAATGCAAGCATTTATTTGAACGTTCTCATTCGTGCGCGCAAAACATTAATTCACGTTAGAATGACACATGGCGCAACAGAATAAAAAAAGTTTAGACAAACTCAGGAAAATGTTCGGGGAAGCTAATTGGCTAACCACAGGGCGGGCGCATTGCGGGTCAACAGCTTTGCGCACATTGCAGTGGCTTTAGTCTGTTGATCGATAAAGCCCCATTAAATTGGCGTTTGTTACGCATCTCCAACCACAACGATGGGGATTTACTGTCCCCAAGTGCAAACCAAAGGAACGAACAAACATGCTATTTACCCCTTCGTTCTTGCGATACTACAGACGATGCTTTTACTGAAAATAGAAGTTTTGGTCGTTATATGTTAAGCCCAGGGCGACACGGACACAAATCAGCGCCAGAATAGATGGAAATTAAACTCTCCACAAGCCAATAGCTGTCAGACTTGTAAATTTCAAATGGCTGACCCAAAATGACACTGTAACAAGCCAGTAAACAGCTATGGAAACCCTGTCGCGTCGAACTGCGAACAAAGTTCTTATCGCTTATTTGTAATGACTTACAAACTCGCGCATTTATCTTGGTAAAGCATTTTGTGAATTAAAACAATCTCCATTTCGGTACAACACAATATCATCATTGTCCATTTTCCCTTCATCTGTTCCACATTAAGACCTCATACATTAGCCTGCATGTCATTGTTTTAATTATCAATTACGATAACGTTTCTTACATGAAAAAGTCGCGGAATTTGTCGTTAAAGGACTAGCCCTATCTGAGGTAGTCAGTGGAAGTAGTTAGTTTGCTGGCTGACGTTAGTTAGGGTAGCCCGGTTTCACGAACAGTTTGTTAGGGCACGCTGAATAACTAACGGGTCGCTTGATCTGAAGTTCGCATATTTTGAGCAGGAATATTATACAGAATGATGGACGCCATTTATTCATAATTCTGCTTCATTTGCCGCCGCTGCATTCATAAGTAATGAAATGAGCTCCAAAAATAAGTTGCGCGCTTTTCATAGATGGAGAAGGAGAATGCGCTGAATTTCTTATGGAATCCATGCTCTGCTTGCTAGTACCTATTTGCTTACCCGTGAAAACTGATGACTTAGACTTGTTCATGACCTCGTTGGGACAAAAAAGACGTACGGCCATATGGAAAGATTGCGTAGTTGTGCACCTATTGTCATTAATTTCGATTGCATTATGTTATCAATATAATTGTAGGATCCTATGCCAGGTGCGTCATCGTCATTCTGGAAAGGGTGTCTCCCGGCATCTTTAAGCCAGCGACACTTTTACACCCAGAGTTCATTAGTCTATATATCAGAATTTCGTATATGGCGTTTTCGCGAAGGGTGTAAGTGAAATGGTTCATGGTTCACGCAAGTACATTTTTTTAGTTAGTTAATCTGGATTTGAAGAAAAATGATTACGTTCAAAAATCATTCTCTCTAAGATCAGTCTTGACACTCGTATCAGTTGTGACCTTTATTTCCCTTGCTTTTGTTTTGTCGCCTACGAGGTCTGTACGTTTAAACTTGTGCTCTGACCATTCGGCACTTCCCTGCCATGTTTGGCCAATGCGTACATTGTCGTGTCGTTTATATTCCGGCACCAAGGAAGACAATATATTGCACTCATCTTTTTGTCAACTCAAGATTTATCAATTCTATGGGATGAAAGGACTTTGCCAACCGCGGCTGGCACTGGACAAGCTGGCATTCGCTTAAGTTTAGTTCGACACTTTACTTTCTAATGATATTATCCGCACTTTTCACGGTCTTCGGTCTTCTGCACCCCATGTGCTTTTATAGAAAGCTGGCGTCAGCCGGCGGCCTTGTGATGACTGTCGTGCACTGAACTTATTTAATCGTTTCGGTAGTTAACCGATGCCCCACAAACAGTACATCATTTTATCGTTTCAAGGTATGGTTGCGTCCTCTGAAATCGGTTTGGTTCGACTAAACCAAAAGCTCCAGCAGCAACTGAAGAAGTCAAGAAAACTGATGCCTCGATCCCTTTCGTTCAGTTACAGTCCTTAACTATGACTTTCGTGTCACGCAATGGTGCTCAAACAGTCCAGAGATTCACTGATAGCATTACACATAACATGAACTTTGTTCACGGCCATATCGACACATTATTATTCGCATCATCGAGAGCAGAATGAAACTATCCATCATTTGTCTCTACTGTTCTCATGTCTGTCTGAGAATAAAATAGTAGCCAATCTCGATAAGTGTGATCTCAGAACATAGAACTGACGTTCCCAGGCCATGAGATCTCTTGAGAAGACAATAAACGTGGCGAGGATAAAGTACACGCTATTCTCGAATAAGCCATGCCTTCCTCCATCAGGGAGCTCAAATCATCTCTGGGGCTAGTAAACTTCTATTGTCGTTTCTTCCCTCACGCTACTGAAAGCCTGCTTTCAGTAACCGATCTACTTCGTGGTAGTTCACGCATGCTAGCACTTACAAACGCCGCACGAGCAACGTTTTCGAATATCAAGCAGGCATTATCTAAGACCACGCTCGTGACGCACCGAACCCATCTGTCACGCCTAGTCTGGTGGTAGATGCTTTGGATTATGCTACCGGAGAGGTCTTGTAAAAGCTGGGTTCCAGAATCTGGGAGCCACTTAAGTTTTTATACCGACGCCTAAGTCTCACGGAAACGCGATAGAGTGCATCTGGTTGGAAACTACTGGCGACATACAACGCTATCAAACATTTTCGGGACGCTGTCCAGGGCCGTTATTTCATCCTGTTCACCGAACGTAAACCAGGGACGCATACATTTCCTACTACGCTTGCCCGTTACTGTCCACGAGAACTCAGTCGCGCAGACTATATTTCTCAGTTCATGACTGATATTTGTCATATCAACCGCGAGTCGAACCGTGTAGCAGATGTTTTATCACGTTTACAACTTAGTGCAATTACGTCTCCCGTCACAACCGATTGGACAAATTTTGCCTTACACTTAATCCGTGCTGTGCAACTAAAATGGTGGGAAACAGGACACTCGACCAATACGATGAAAGACCATCGGAGTGGTAAATTTTTTGGTGCATTATTCAGCAGCGAATTGAGAAAGCCTGTGGAAGCAGCATGCAAGGGGCTGCGGCGCTGAATTTCCCGCTATCGGTCAAACAGGAAATTAGTAGTAATAAGGCCATGCTACATCAATTGGAAACTCCTAGAGTTTCGTCGGTGAAGAGGTTCGATTGCGATCATGTATAAATATCGCGGACCTCATAGAAATCTTGCCACTTTGGCATCATTCGTGAATATGATTTATCTGTTTTTCGTTTGGTCCCACAGTCAATGTTGCTTTTTGGGAGCTGAAGTATACTGGACATCTACAACTTTCGCTGTTATCTCTATCGCAACCCGGATGCGACCATTTGACTCTAAATTACAGAAAGCTCAAAACAGGCTCAACCCTGGACAACAGGACTGAAACCTAAGGGGGCGTCAGAAAGCCCGGAAGCTGGACCACCAGGAAGACTCCGGCGAAGAATATTTCTTGCATCAGGCGATATTTGGCTTTCTGGAATTGCTGAGGATTGAATTTCAGAATTCGATTCCTCGAACTATCGGAGTTCCTCTAGGAATACTCTTGAACTCATTTACCTCTTATCAGACATGAAACTAAACGGAAACAGGGCATTCTTCTGATATCCCGGGCGAAGAGATCACAATAAGTTCTTTTTGATTTAACCGAGATTATTCTCCTATGGGTGGAGTAGAAGGTGTAGTTCTTTATCTGGGTAACAATCTGCATTCCTACCTTACGCAAGGCCCCTCGTGGATTCCTTGTCAGAATCACTTTGATGAAGGACAATTCTTTTGCCTACTAATTTCTTGATTGGACCCATCAATGGACTTCCAGACACTGGTCTAAAAAAATCTACGAGTACCATAGGCCAATGAAGAGCATTGATGCCCAGATTTCACTTCGCACATATGACTCCACTGAGGGATTTCAAAGCATCCGCAATAAATTGGACCAGACGTCATGCCGAGGGCACTTTTAGACGGCCACTTAGCAGCCTGATGGCAGAGCTGGGTGCAGTGTTTTTAACTCAACAAGATGCCGCTCCAAACAAAGCCCATCAATTTCATATTCAATGGCTACAACTGTAAATCATTACGTGGACACAGTCACTTTTGCTCCTCCACTACGAATAAGCGACCACGCAGTACTTACGTTCGAGCAGCAAAACTCTTAGGCTCCGGGATTACCAATTGTGCCTTCTCATATCATTATCAGGTAGCCGGCGAGTCCGCTTACCGTGTGCTTAACACGGTGGTATGTGATTTCCCCATATTTTTGAGGGTGAACTTCTGCAGGTTATTTGAGGCTTATATCCAAATACTGGTACACTAGGCAACCAAAATACATACGTTGGTCTGGCTTCAGACAGAATACGTAGAAATTCTGCTTAGAGTAGCCTTGACGTGGTCCATGAAGTCTCGTAAATCCCACACTCAGCGAATAACGAGTTGAAAAATCTATCCTCTAGAAACGTAGCAGATTAGGTCTACTTTTTTTTAAATGTTCGACCTACTCTCATCTGGGATCGTGGACGAATTATTTTTACGGTCGAGTCTAAAAAATCTTAGGAGCATTTCAAAAAATAATGAAGTTTTGACAATAAAAGGATGCTCCCAGTGACTTCTCTACTGGAAGAACAGTGTTCTTATGGAACGCTCTGACCAAAGGTACCCCGAATTTGGGGTTAGATGTGTTCCCGGGTCTAAACCTGCGCCTATCTTCAGCTGCAAATAACTGTCATCCCCTGTTGTGATGCTTTTGGTGTACACTGAAGCCACTGTAAAAAACAAGACAAAAAATAAACCCTTTTTCGTAACTACGTCTGCGTTGAGCTTGTACACCTTTTAGGTATTAATTTCGCTCAGCTTATGCGCTAGTCAGTGTCCCGTGGTGTCCTTTCCGCTTGTTTCTTTTCGATGTTTTATGCACCACGGCTAGTTAACATACGATCAAAACCAATGGCGCAAAGTGCATTATGCTAGTGGTTGTTCCCTTTTGTCCAGAAGGGAAAGGAGGCAGTTCAGACTCGGGCAACATCGCGTTTACAGGCCACGGTCCTCAGCAACACGTCAGCGCTTCAGGACTTCAATCGTGTAGAGTGAAACAGAGAAGTCCAGAAACAGGTTTTAGAGCCGGTTACGAGGGTTGCGATGGTGATTTAAAACATTCGACGCAGATACAATCGCTATTTGCTTTATCCCGAGCTGTCAAGAATCGCAAATGTCCAGCATGAAACGTAATCAGGTTGTATGGTACTTCTTGCATAGCCATCATATCTGAAGTGCCTGGGCCGCAGCGACGCTATCAGCTCTCTGGGAAATCAAACCGTGCAGCTCAATACAAGCGAGTTTTGTGCTGTCAGTATTTCTTTCTTGACGGAGCTCCGTAAGCTTAGTAGAGCTGGTGGTAATTTTTCGCATCACAGCGGGTTACCTCCCGCACGAAGAGCAGCCTTTGATTGCTAATGAAATTTGCCCGCTAAACTGGCTTGTGTCTGATAGGCCGTTGTTCCAAAGTGACCCCGAAGCAGTGTTTTAAACAACTTTAAAAGAGTCTATTAAAATATTAGCCAAGGTTTGTGGTCATTTGTCCAGTGCCATCGAATATGCTAATCCGGTCGGTTAATAAATATTTTTCAGCCTCCTCCGATACAAGACAGTTGATCGGATTGGCCTGAGGACAGTGGGTGAGGCGATAAACATATGTAAACACGTGGAGTTGGCCTTGAAATGGCGGTGGTCCTTCGAGGTCGGCGTGCACTTGTTGAGGACGCTTCAGAGAAGTTTGAAACTTGGACAGCGAAAACTTGATATACCGATTAAAATTTATTCTTTGACAATGGAAACGGGTGCACCAGCACTAACGTACCTGGTGCTGGAGGGTAAACCACATAAGGCGGTCAGATACCAGTCCGACCGACTCACCCACGCTCAGGTGGTTCAGGCTATGCAACTGAACGATTGCGAGATAACCGTGAGTCTTGGGTTGTGTGAGCCTTAAACAAGCTTACGACAAGCCAAAAAGGGTTATATTCTGTGACGACAGTGGTAGATACAGCGGCTGACGCCACCGAATCACGGCTTGTGCTTTTGGTCGTAACAGTTGTTTACCAATGTCAACTACACGGAGTATAAATAAACCGAATGGAGGCAAAGACGAAAATCATCGAGTACCTTCGCAGAACACTTCAGGAAACCGGAAGGTCCCTGTGAATATTTTT
>LUCM01008083.1:0-24893 GCA_008360955.1 Fasciolopsis buskii
CCACACGGTAACGTATTTAGACCGACATCTGCAGCCGCGAACCCTGGGGAGGGGTCACCTGATCCCTCAAAAAAAGGAAGTGCAGTTGAATATTCGATTTTTGAAAGAGGGAAAATCAGGCCCCAACGACCACCCCCCAGTATATAACGAATCGTCATGCGGCCATCCTGTGGACATAAGTTTACTTACTATGCTTAAACTGCCATTGGTACTTTCTTCATTTATGATGCGCAAGGTGTGGCATGTTTCGGAAAGGCTGTTCCGGCTTTTCAGAGGAAAGCGGATTGTGTGAGTATGGGAACGATTTCAGTGATCGTTTATTCACTAATCTCGCAAACCAACGTATGTCGAAAAAGCAAGGTTTTTCTGGCGAGATCTTTTCTATCCGAAAATGCATCAAACATGTCGGTTATAGTTAGCTATTGTGAATCAAATTGTAATTGGAATATTTACATTGATATTGTTTGGTAGTTTACCGCATATTGTATGGCAGTTTGATTTGGTTTGAAATAATTTCGTCAACGTAGTCAGATTACAAATTCGGAAATTGTCCCACTGCTGAATTAGTTCTTATACTGCGTGCGTCTCCACTTGTAGGACGATACGAAGTCTCATGGTAAAGGAAAATAGTATTGCTGACTATCTGTGTGCCCTTGCACCGCTTAGAATGAAACTTGTAGAAACGAAACAATTTTGAAGAATACTCATCATTCAATAGGTCCTTCATCGTTTTATTAACGGTGTTGACTTTTGAAATACCAATGTTGATGCTAAATGGAGTACCATGTGGAGATCGTCCCAGTGTTAACCGGATACTTCCCTGATGGACGCAAATTTCGGCACCCGGCAAAAATGATCACTTTCGGAGATCGTGGAGTGCACCTTATCTTTCCTGACTAATTCCATACAAGCACCTTGTTGGGGTCAATCAGATCAGCATGATACTAGAGACAATCGGTAAAAATCAATAAAACTAACTATAAAGGAAAACCATCGCGGCGCTTTTCGGTCAGTAAATTTGATTTTGAAAGAAATGTTATTATTGGACATGCAGTTCAAAAAGCAGCTGGCTCAGCCGATTGCGACTTAGTCACGCCATCCTAGTTGGGGCTGTTAGCATCTAAATTGCCCGTCAAAATTATGAACTGGTAAACAAGGCAAAAAACTATTCCTACTCTAGCTTGTCATTGTGATCAATAGCCAATATCCAAGCTATGTCACGCGTTCGTTGTGTAATCGCCCATCTACTGATGAGTTGCGTCACATACTGGCAGGATTTACAAAGCAAGCACACTACGACAAAACGATCATTGATTTGGGAATCCGCCTGAAAACATTGTGATTTTCGTAGTACCAAATTCAGTACAGTTGCATTCAACTCTTTCGGCTGCGATATACCAACTCACTACTCCAATCTGTAGTTGTTAGTGCGTGTTCAGATATTTTATTTTACTTCTCGACTTTCCGAGTTATTCCGGTGACAAGATTTTGTGAAGAATAAATGGTCATTCGTGTTATTTCGCTCCTACGTATTTTATCATGCTGTAAACGAGATAGCATGTACTCATAGATCCGGCACAGATTATCAGTATCGTTTTGAACTGTGCCTGTGAAGGCGTTAATTATTATCAATCCCACTGAGTTAGTGGGCGCATTTAAATGAGAAATGAATCCTCAAAGGTATATTGTCCGATGCACCTTCAGATCCGCACTTTGAGGAACAAAACGTACACCGAGTTTATTTCCTTGATCCTTAGAATGGATGAAAGTTTCAGATAACCTAGGGTTGAAAATAGTCATGAAGAGAGGCAGTTGATTACAAAATCTCATTTCTCAAATGACTGCTTTATTCAGCTTTCGGGAGGTGTTTTTCTCCCTGTAGCAGATAAGCTGATATCCAAAAAAATTCTGGTAAAAGTGGAAAATGAACCTTGCACTCAATACGTAGATCGGGGTTATGTATCAAGCAGATCTAAGACAATAAAGGTCTTATCAAGAGAAAAGAGATCTTTAGAATGTTGTAAAGTTAACCAAGAGATAATTTTAGGTGAAAATTTAATACACTTCTGAAATCCCAAGAGAAAATGTGAGTACTGACATGGTGGTGGGGGAAGAAGTGACGTCACTGGCCAAATAGTTACTTGGGTTGCTGGTTTCCAGAAGGAAGGAAGACCGGACGCAAGCATGAAAGCTACCTTCACTCAAGTGGAGAACATCAGTAGGTATGACGAACGGCTGGAATAGGATCCCGTCAACTCGGAAACAAACAGTCCTCTTAGTGTCCATGATGCGAGGGCATGAGGGGACCTGAACGTTGGCAGTTTCGTCAGTAGATCTTTGGGCTAAAGTCGATAGAAGGTCTTATAGGTGCCTAGTCTGATTAGTTTTATTAGTTTTTGGATATCGAATAAAGTCGGCCAGAGGTTGGCGGCGAAAACCACTAGGTCGCCAAGAAAAGTATGGTCTTGGAAGCCGTGTTGGCGGTCATTAACTAAACCTCCCTGTGGAGGAACTCGGAAGCGATGATGTTTGATATACCCAACGAAATCAGTATTATGTATAGTATGAGGCAACTGTTGGAAACAAGTTGGGGCATTTCCATGGGATTGGGTGTGTAGGGAGATTCTACGCAAGATGAAATTATGGTTTAAGAAAGAGACCAAATCGTTGACTCATAATTCAGGGACTGAGTAAGATTGGGTGGCTACCATGGGGTAGCAGTTGGTGATCTTCCTGGTACCAACGAAAAATAGAAAAAGGGGAAAACGAGGGTGGTGAATAGGTAAGCCGGGAATTGAAAATCTCAGGTTTCACGATTCAGAAGTAGAGTTACCAGCGGAAGGGAAATTGAAAAGACAAAAGTGATTTGCTAGGAATACAAAATGTTCTACTGCTGGGGATAGGAAAAACCGCAAATTTGGCTTCTCACCGAACGGTGCGTCCGCTTGGTTTGGTCTCCCCGTTCTAGTGTACGTATGAGAAATTCCCGCAGTTTTGTTGCTCACAGTGTATGTACAGCTATATGGCGATAGACTCCAACTTGCCGTCTCTGGGTTCCTTACCAATGAAACCTGCGCCAATCCAAGTTTCAAAGATGCTGTTGTCGGTTTCCCTTTCCCATGTAGTGTGTCGTAGCGGCTATGGGGTGGGCTCCCTCTACCACAATAATACCGAAATCATATCGCAAAAATTACGTCCTAATTAGGTTACTGACCAATAATATGATTATCTCTGGACTCCATCGATTAGGTGGCTGTGTAAAGTCTAGTCTCGATAATCTAACAGAATTTTGTTGCCGCTCTAATGAAAATAGTGGCATTCCAGGTGCACCAGTGCGTAACTTTCAGAACACTTCTTAAAACTACTGCAAAACGCGAGGTGTTACATCATCTGTTCTTCAGGGCGGTGGACTTTGCGTTTAATGAATTCTTGTTGCAAATGATGTATACCATCTATGAATAAACTGGCGATCCTTTCGGAAACTGGTTGATGCGACCCGGCATTAGTGACACGCTTGGATAATGCTAAAATTCGGTGACATTTTGATCAGCTCAGTATTATCAAAACTGTGAACCGTGCTTTATGACCAAATGCGTTTGTGAATTTGAACTGGCGGCCCACGCGGGAAGTTGGTTGGAATCCAACTACTATACTGTCACGGTCTTGGATACCGTGTTCACTGAATCTCGGCGGGTAGCTACTACGATCTATATGCGAAATGTTCCCACACCCCTCGGACTAGCTTAGCGGCCCAGAGTATGAAGCAAATGCAATGCTATTTTTGTGAAGTGCTCGGCGCATAAGTGTAGCAGAAAAGGTAAATATTTCCTCTGTGTTCATGCTCGTATTCAAGCTTACAATCGTTCTGCCGTTTCGTATCTAGCCAACTTCTTAAGCAATCCCAAAAGTGCAATAAGGCATCCAAAAGAGAGTCTGGAGTGTAAATTTATCACCATCGCTTATCATTGTAGTTTTTTGCGTTGAGATGTCTATTTCGGTTGTGAAAACTGAACATTCACCATTGGCGTGCATAAAGCATCTACTTGACTATAACCGCCAGGGCCTACTACATGTGAAGGATGTAAATAAACATCGATAATCTTGAAATCTATAGCGGCGTAGAACCAAATTTAGTCACAATGGGCCGTGTATGGCAACCCACAAGGCGAGAACGAATTGCAGTTTGCCATCAAAGTGACCAGCAGATCTGGGATTCGAAACTCTGACCTTTTTGGCACTACAGATACCTGTTCCATTTCATTATCACCGGTCAAAGTTCAGCTAGTACCTATGCTCGCGTTCTACATCCACTGGGGCCAGAAGACTTTCGCATTTTGAATTTGTTCAATATCTGTAGATTTGCTTCATTTTTTCATGCAATAACTACACTCCTACACCACCTCGCCGATGCACGACTTCCTGCTGCTTACCGTTCTCACGCTAGTTTTGGCCCGAACTGTGGTAGGCCGTTGTTTAGGAAAGTTGACGATCGAAAAAGAAAATGGAAGCCATTCGCAGCATTTTTTGTTACTTGGCCAGATCCTTGTTCGTGGAATAAATTAATCAACTTTCCTTCCATTTTTTACTTCTCCGTTTGCTCCAGCATCACCATGAAGACCGCTCATCGACGTGTCCTGGATTTGATGAACACACTTGGGTTATCCAACACGGTGATGCGGCTGATCGAACGCCGTACGCATCAGGACAAAATTATTTTTTGGCTTCTTGTTTTTGTATCAGTTGTTCTTATGTGGAGTGTTTGGAAGTACTTCCACTGATACATCTGGCTGACGAATCAGTTGCTTGTTTCAAATGTCGTTTTCTGACACTTGCAGACTAGACCTAGTCGCACATTCCATTTGTCTTTCACATTATTTACACTTGGAACTCTTGGTCATTTGTGCTTTCTTGATTTTGTTAGCTGTGCTGTTCTCGCGTGGTTTGATCTCGTTCTACGTGTTTGCACTGTATATTTCGATATGCGGGTTTTTCCCTGGCCGTGCGGACTTCCCATGTAAAAAATTTCTTTAATTATGATCTCGTCGGTCAAACATAATGACGTTCGAAAAGCTTTGTATAGAATAAAATTGGCGAAAAGTTACGATCCGCTAACTCGGTCAAACGGTTACCTGTTTTGACTAGCTTTCCTTTATTAGTTCCGCTAAGCCGGTTTTTACAATTTGGACCGGTAGAACACGGGATCCTTTGTGAGGTTATCCAGCGACAGGCCTAGTGATTGAAGCAAGATGACTTATCTGATTCTAGAGCAACTTTGTCAGACTAAAACGACCACAGTAACATGAGGCCCTTTGATCGATTCGTCTCTTATGATTAGCTGGATTCATTTGTTCACTAGTACGGTCCGACTGACCGAATCCAGTCCGTTCAAGTAAAACAACCGGTAATGTCTGATCGGTTAACTTTGTCGTTGGTTCCAGTCGGGCTCTTCGTGTATCGGCCTTATCATTGGGTTTGCCCCTTATGCAACTCTGGTTTTTAGCCCAACCTGGCTGAGTCTTAGCAACAGACTAATACAAATTTCGCAGATGTTCGACAGTAAATGCTATCTTTCAGCGTGAGAACGAAGTATGTTTAATGCATGTGACTCGCAATCCGAGAATGTAGGAATTAAGCACTGAACGAATGACCTACTACTTTGCTTCCTGTAAGGATCTCAAGTATTGAGAACAACACATCGTGGCAAAAAATGGTCCCAGTGGTAACCCCCATTGCCACTCCGCCCTTTTGCCGGTATATTTCACCATCGAATTGGAATTAAACATCTCTCGTGCACACAATTCGATGGTGAAATATGCCGGCAAAAGGATGGAGTGGCAATGGGCTCACTGGGACCATTGTTTGTCACGTTATGTTGTTCTCAAACCCGTGTATGTTTGTTTGCCTTTCAAAGGTGACACCGAAGCGGAAATTATCCAACGGAGACTGTCAAGTTCGATCAGCGAAACATTGTTTGCTGCACAGTTAGAAACTGTATTCACATCCAAATCGATCATGTGCTTCCAACTAAAGAACATTGCCAGATTCTGCAGCCTCATTCTGTGTGCATTCATTCATCTGCTCCTATGGGACTAGGTATATTGGCCACACGACCAGGCGTTGGCTCGATCGCGCTCGTGATCACCACCCGGTTTGGTTGAGCACAGGAACAATTAAGGCAATCACTAGCGCGCTATGTTCACACCTTGTCGAGTCAAATCACTCAGTGAACGTGACAAGTGCTTTTCGCACCATCTACAAAGTTAGGAGCAGACAATCAAGAACTGTCAATTGTCCCATCTTGAACACATCCGAAGCCGTATCTATCCTTTTGTATCACCCCCCTCTGTGGGCTCAAAAACCATTTGATCAGACTGTTAAACTTCCCTGGCCCACTTGTCATTATCCAACAAGTGGCTTACAACCCGGTCGTGTGACAAATTGATCAATTACTTTTGCACACATACATTCATAGAGTTGTTAACTGATGTGACTGCAAACCGACAATTTTCCTTGATCCATCTCCGACCCTATTTAATGTTAGGTATTGGCATAAGTACGAATGACTGAAAACTGGTTTGTTCGTCACGTTGTGTTGTTCTCAATGTGTTCTTTTGGATTTGTCAAACGTTTAACCCCAAGTATACAATTATCCCGAGGCGCTATGCGTCGCGGTTTTGAGTTTTATTGGACTTCTATCACCGGTTGAGGAAGTAAACCTCAAAAACGCAGTAGCTCAGTAATGCACCTAGTGCACAAGTGAGCAACTCAAGACTCAAATGGTTGCATCAAATTACTGAAGGGGCGAGGATTATCGGCGGCCTCCAGATACCTCGTTGAATTAATAATAATCCGACGGATATTTTATCAACGAATTCGTCCAACAATTTAGCAGACAACCGGGAGAATTGATGAAACATTGTTAGCCATACTAAGGCGAGACAGCAATTGTATCCTGTTCATTGACTGCAGGATACACGCATTACCACAGCGCGAGAGACGTTATATTCGTATATCATAATAGTAACAACTGGTACCCAACACCTATGCACTGATCGGAAAAATCGGGTAGAATAGGAACACCGCTCTAGATCTTACCAATATCTAGCAACGACAAACAACGCTATGGTATTGTAGAGCACGCCCCGAAGTCTACGACTCCTAGATATTTGAAGTTCTAACCGAAGCCCGTCGTAGACAGCCTAGTGCCGGAATCGCGTAACACGGTCGAAGCGGGTAGGTACAACTCATCGGCTGTATAAATTTTCATTTTTAACTTGTCGTCGCCCGAAAGTACATGGCCTGCGCGAAGACAATGTGGTCTTTTGCCCACTACAAATTGGTGAGCCTGCATTTCAGCTTCTTTGTTGTGTACTTCCGTTCTGCGCATTTACCTGCGGGTCATATACTCTCATGTTGGGAAGTCAAAATTTGCCATGGATTTACATGATGCCGAAACCGTTTTGTTCTGCACACTCCCGCTTGTGGTTCACGCAGATAGAAGCAATTTCCTGTACTGGGCTCCTACGCGGTACAGAGCCTCCCTGTCGAGGTAGCAGAGGAAGTGTGTGATTTGACTTATAGTTGGGAATTCCTGACATTCTCGAGGATGAAATAATGAGACGCACTGGATTGTTCGATTAGCAACGCCTTGATACGTTTTTCACAAATGTTCAAATTGGAGATCGGAGACCATCCTAACTTTTCAGACATGGAACTTTTTGGGTCTCACAAAATGGATGAACTACTGTTACGTCATTTATAAGTTTTGACATCATTCAAGGAAGATGCCTCGACAGTGGAATTAACTGGGACTGCTGAGTGTTTGATGCTAATCCCAAGAGCAAAATTGCCGTTACAGTCCCCTTGGCAACGCCTGCGGACTCCATCTCACAATTAAAGGAACAAATCGATCACCTAACATCTCATGAATGTTGCGCTGAAACGTTTGTCATCGAACCCTAGACCATGCAGAAGACGTTCTCTTGTTGTCCCAAGTAATAGTACTTATTGTTAGTATCACCAGCATTTTTGAACAAAAGCTCGTAGAGGTTTATCTTGTAATTTCAAAGCAAATCGTGTAGGAAATGCAAAATCCGGTCAGCAATGTAGACCGTTGCCAGTGACTGAACCTGGTCACCTACTCTATATTTTTGGTCAATCTAGTTCCATGAGGTTTCTAATTGATACCGTTACCCAGATGAGTATGATCCCTGTTCCTCTAGGCTAACACCATCTGCGTCCTACCACCCTCATTGCGCAAGCAGCTAACGGTACCGCGATCAAGACATACGGTCAGAAACTCTTGATCTAAGTTTAAGGCGATATTTCTCTTGGGTTTTTGGGATTGCTGACGCTTCCCACCCGATCCTCGGAATCGACTTTCGGCTTTTGGCCCTGTGGCCGATGCAAAACACCGTGTTTCGTTAGACCCTCTTTGATCAACGCAATCATTTATGAGGCTATCGGATTTGTCGTTACATCCGGATGGGATAGGAAATCGCCCTGCTACATGCTATCCTGTCTTCGCTATCTGGCCAAGTTGGCTGTTGAAATCAGCGGTAACAACGTCCGCTGAATGGTCGGGATAAGCCCAGAAAAAACATCAGGGGGGGGGGGTTACGAACAAGCAGCGACACATTTGTCCGACGGAACTACACATGCTTGGATCCAGTTTACCAATGGACGCTCAGAAGGATCCCAACGCTAGCCTGACAATAAGTGCTCGGAACCGGATCACTTGCCACGCTGAGAATAAGGCGGGAGAATGAGGTTGCATCTGGTCTGTTTACGGGAATGAGGTCCTGCATACGCGTCACGGAGGAGCAGCTTACATCTATTTTTCAGTTCCAGGAGTTCTAGCTAAGATACTTGTGGAATTTTAAGGTAACTAAATGAGGTCGACAGTAAGAAGTAAGTATTGCGTTCATTGAAGTTATCATCTAAAGCTTTCGAGCCGCAGTTGTTTCTAGCGTCTTCCTTGGTCTCCACATCGGAAGAGCGAAGGTTAGAACGGCCCTTTGTAGAAAGGGTGCTGGAGTTATTCATGGGTGATAATTCACGGATGTCCAGGCTACAGAAAAAGAACGAAACTGATTGTTTCCTTCTGCTTAATCGATATCGAGTTTTTCTCCTGCGAAAGATACTCCGGCCGCATCCCAGAGTTAGCCATAACGGCAGTGGTTACTGCTGACGCAAGCTCAGAATAAGGAACAGCGGGCAAGCATCATCACCATCATCGTACAGCGTCAAACAGCAAGGCTAGCCTCACTGACCGCTGCCTTTTCCACAGAGTTCCACGTTTATATAAAAAGAGTGAATATCCACAAAGGACGGTGAGTGCACCTAAGCAGCTGGGAAAAGATAAGACGCTGCTGCAGCCAACACACGGAACACAGACTAACTGTACAAACGCACTCTTTCAATCACTCTGATTCGATAGAAAATGACAGCACGATCGCCATTGTTCACGGTTCACTCCAACATCCTGTCAGTGTATCGCCAGCCAGGCTACACGGGCCTTTCGTACCCCAACCAACGAAGACGTTAGACACCGACTTTTGACCTGAAGTTCACTGTTACAATTGTTTCACCCCACGTTGCCAGTCAACGCTAGCCTCCACATGGCTTCGTTCCATTTACTTGGAGGAACAAAAACGAGGGCACCGGTAGGTAGACGAGTGTTCGGCCGTGGGACCTCACAAATGAGATCATATTATAGGTCATTAGGGAAAAGCGATGAAATATGACAGCTCCTCAAAAATTATCCAGTTCGCATTCGTAACACAACCTGAGTTACTTTTTAGGAATTGATTTGAACTAGGAATTTGAACAAAGGAATTGGAAGATTGTACAACCTTGGAAAAACAACTACGGTAAACGGTTTACGGAACGGGTCGAATTTCAGCTTAAGCTACGCTGGACACTTGCGGGTCACCATTCAACTGGTGCACACTGGAAATGTATTAACTGGGGACGCTTGTTTTTACTATGCGTCATGGCGTTCTATTCCGCGATTCATAGTAGAAGGCGTCCCTACCCCATTTCTAGTCGCTCCCCTTGACTACACATAACAACAAGACATTTGAGGTTCCTTTTCATCTTTACGCCAAGGCTAACTTAAACTCTATTTTACTGCTCTTTTTCTAACTCCTATCGCTCGGTTTTCTATACTTCGGTATGTCCATCAAGTATCCCCTCGTGTGTTTTGAACAGGATGTTTCCTGCAGCTCGTCTCTACGGCATATTGGCCTTCTTATCCCAGGGGTCAAACCAATCTGGTTCACCCTTTTGCTTTTTCTTCTCTCGAGTGGGGAGATACATTACATTCCGGATTTCGCGGGTAAGGCTTCGTTTTTGATGCCGTTTTCACAGCGTATCCTCACGACGACATTTCATCGCCAGTAACCCTGTCCAGAAGGTCTGTGTTGACCTTCACTTTCTATGCTTCCGATTCCCCGGAATTCCTGCGTAATTCATCAGAGGCATTTCTTTGATTAATTCAAAAGGAAAAATGACCATAACATGACTGCTGTTGTCTAAGGTGCATGACAGCATAAGCCCTGGACGTCATTATCACGCTTCGTAATAGCCAGAATCGAGGAGTGACGGCTGGTGCTGTGATCTAAACCTCGTATTTGTCTTGCATTGTCGAAGTTAGGGGATCTACCCCTATCAGCCATCGCATATGAACACATTACCTCCTGTAGTTTGTGGGCCGATATAACATATGCTCTGTGGCGTTGCCTGTTTCGTTTTTTTTTTTATGTCTTCCGTGTCTACAATGCGCCTTCCTTGCAAAAATTTGGTCTTGCCTTGCGCATTCCTCTCGTATGTCGAGAAATGTACACATTTCATAAAACTATGATTATACTTTTAGTGGCGCAAGCTCTACATCCCATTCAATTTGTGGATGTTAAAAATCCCCAAATCATAACAGCGTATTCGCCTCTACAAATATATGCTACAATGCTTGTGTCAGTGACCAACCCTCGGCCTCTATGACACTTGGACATAGATAAACACATGCAACTGCTCTTTGTATATTTGGAATCTTAATGCAGACTGAACACACTTATATATTCCCACTGCTCACGTTTATCCCATTATGTACCAGATCCTTCGTTATCAGTAGGGCATCCCCGCCTCCAGACATGCCATTAACCACGTTTTGCCTGCAAACGTAGTACTGGTTTGCCTAATTCTGCGAAATGTGTTTCGCTTCAGAGAGCCATGTCTGGGAAGCCCCAACTGTTGTGGCGTAAATCTTGTAAGCTCCAGTCATTTTTGCTTTATGCTGCTTGCGTTATCATATTTGTGCCCCAGTTATTTATTGTTTATGTCTGAAATGCGAATGTTTTTTACACAAAAGTCGATACAACGCAACAGAGTACAGCCTTGCACCCGACTCAAGTGCAGCAAAATCATTTGCAAAGGCGCACAAGGCCCCTTAAAAAGAATTGGCCCCCCACACCCCCTTATCCAAGATTAACAGACATCACTAATTTGGTGTAGCAAGAAAGCTCGCTGATTGTGAACTACATGATTGTACACTTCTAACCTGCTTTTTTTAGTGGCTCGTTGTAGTGACCACGGGTTTCCGGTTTTCTGCTGCTTGCGCGACTGCCCCGTGACCTGGTAGCGCTGAAGGGCGCAACGCTCGTTAAACAGGCGCTGAGTCGAAACCTGGTTGCAGCTTATCCTGAGGTTAATTGTAAATAGTGAATTTTCAGTATCCCTTTGATTGTACCTTCCACCACTGTACATTCAACCCGTGAACGCTTGCCAACTTTAAATCGTGGCGAGTGTCAGCTGATGACTGCATGTGCAGAAGTTAGAGATAAACTAATGCACTGCGTGTGATGAGCCAACCTTTGAAAGGTTTTCGTCAAGCGTGGCTAACGCCAGCACAGGAGCTGTCAAGCGAAAGCCATCAAGGCCAAAGATGTGTTGATCATCATCGTACAATTAAGGGGAGGTGTTTCTGAGATCGCACATGGTGCTATTACTCGTTTGCAAGTAATGCTCCCAATCCTGGTCCCCATATTACTACGTGGATGTAAGTTGTACAGAGGAGTTTCCGCAATTAGCAACTGAGGGAAAAAAAGAGCAGGTGCCAAGGCTTAAGGTTCAAGGCCTAAGCTTGACGAAACCTAGGCAAAACAGAAAAGTGTTACCAGAAACCGAAGATTGTGAAGGCCCTAACAAGCTTTAGAGATGGCGACTATTTTCAGTCTTCTCTCATATCTTTCACAAGGTAGCATAGCCTGAAGCTACAAAAAATCCGCTTTTGGCCAGATTTTACGCCTTGGGATTTTGCCAAGTTTTGAACTTCTCTGGAACAGACTGCCCCAAAGCACTCTTCTCTGCGATTTGGTGTATGTTTTCGAACGGGTTATATATTTGTACTGGATTAAGTTATTCCTAGATTTGGTAACTCTAAAGGGGACGCCTCATATTCTTTCCGTCATGCACTTTCTATAAAATACGCAACTAAGTATATATAAAGCATACTTCTCGGTATCCGATGGGCATGCACAATTCAGGATCAAATTTGCACAAAGATGGCGCAGCGAACACACTGAAAACAAAAAACCAGACGTGATGATGCAACGGGTCTGCGCTCTCTTGAACATAACCTGTCATGTGATGGACAAAACACGAGTTTTCGAGCTTTTAAATCGAAGCTGGATAACTTTTCACCAAAACCTTCTGGGACTGATTATAAATTGCGCACTGCTATTCAATCCATGTTTAATTGCACCAAAGGTGCCTATCACCGGTGCGAAATTCGGCTAGGAATCAGTGGTGGACGTTGCCATGTGGCCAGGTTCTTCAAAATTCGAGAGGGTTATACGATGAAGGTGAGGATGAACATGGGTGTGATAACGGGATGGAGATGAGTCAAAACCGCGCCGGATATCGTGTAAGGTGGCTGGAGAACGGTAAGCAACAACATTCAACATTCAAGGTAATGCTTAAGACGAAACAGCGGGAAACATTCAACATTGCATCAAACAATTACCGGGACGAAAATATATGAAAATTATGGACGGAGAAACAATAGAACCCACAAGTATGGTCACTACAACGGATTGTAATATGTAGCGGGAAGAAAACCAGTACGTGTAAGAATTACAATCAATCTTTAAATACACTTGCCATGAATGACCTGTGTTATCCTTGTCTGATATCGGAGATTATGGTGTTCTGTAGCGGTAAAAGTGTGAAGGTTGGGGGTTGTGCAGCACTTCAGTAGTGTTAGTACCAATGTTATGGTCAGTCGTAATGGTTCATCTGAGATGAGGTACCTGGGGCGGCGAGGCTTTGTTTGCCTTAGGGTTATGATGTCCGGTACTGGAGCGTCATATGCGGATAGCAGCTTTCTTACACGGATATACAACCAGTGCATAGGATGAAGCGGAGCTTTCGGCGAGAGTTTGCGTTGAATCTGTTGTCCTTGGGAAGCCTGGAGAAGATCCGGGGAGAGAGGACAGTCTGTAATTTGTTCCAGCTGGTTTTAGGGTGAATAAGCGAAAATGGAAACAGCGATAACACTCGGTTTCGTACGAGTATTACAAGTTCCAGACGACTGTCTTGAAATATTCAGCGGGGAGTGATTCGGTAACATGACGTTTGCAACAAACTTAACGCCTGCTTCCTCCATGTAGGACATATGGCTCAGTCAGTCCTAGACTGCATGGTCCTTATTTGTAAAGCGTTCCTCTTTCATCTTTTGATATCGCTGATGCAGATTACATTGATCTGATAGGACAGCTAGCGCAATGGTAACGTAATAGTCATATTTTGTTCTGTTTGTGGAACTCGCTCGGCCAACGGGCCTGGTGTACATGCTACAGAGTATCAGTTATAACTGACCATGTGATCCGCCGCCAATTTCTGCTAATTCCAACTGCCAGGAAAGGGCACATCTGAATGGCTGGCGGAAGGCAACGTGGGCTGGAGGCCATTACAGGGTATTCCAAGAGAAGTGATAAGGAGGAGAAAAGGGAGAACCACGGGAGTGTTAGAATCTGTAATTTTTGTTTGAAAAGAACAATAGCAACTTGTAACACATAAGTTTCAGTGAGCGTGCATAAATACTCAGGAAGGAAGAACGACGGCAGTTGTTCTAGACGACGGCATTCGTTCCAGGTGCGCGGTTGGGAGGGGCATATTGAAAAATAGAAGTGTGGGTGGTGAAGCATAAGTGGACAGCCCGATTTGCTACTTCCCCAGAATATACAGCAAGGCAGCCAGATGGTCATCTACCAAACAAGGGAAGTAAGGGGTTTCCTCCTTCGAAGGGTCAGGTCTGGACTGATGGCACACACATCCATTTTAGAAGTAGGCCCATTCCTTTCCAGCCTGGATACACTTTAGTTGCTGTGCTCAACCTGAGCCACTACAGACTTTTTCTATTTTCTAAAATAAATGGTCGAGCCCATATAGGTAACTTTCATAGTTCCTCCGAAAGACCGCAATTTTCCGCGTTGTTTTTTTGCAACTGCTGGGGAGGGTCTGTTTTCCCTCACGTTCGAAGATGCTGAAGCAAACCTGTTGCAGTCATTTGGGTTTTCCATAAACGGACTAAGGGAAACCAAATTATGGATAAGCAAGCACACGGATGATGGTGGTTTATGTCGTAAATCACGGACCTGCACGTATGGCTCCGTCATCGTCAATGCTGTGTCTTGCTTCCATTAACGAGTGCTGCTTGAAACTTGCTAATGTGTACTGGAGCGTTGCATGAGCGAACGCGGTCGTCTGTGAGACGTGGACAGATTTAAAAATGAATATAAACTGGTTACTAAAGGGAACAGAGTATACATGATTCGAATTAGCAGGCAATTGGGGATAAAATGAGTAGGTAGGAAGAGTAGAAGGAAGCTCAAATGTGTCCTCTGAGGAATTGTCTGCAAAGAGAGACACTAGTTCCAATAACGCCCAACACAAAGACAGGATCTTTTATGTTGTCGGAGTAAATACAGGGCACATAAATTTATGAGGAAAGGAACCGGAGGTGAAATGACCGGTATAAGGAAGGTTTATCGTTGTTATGGCCGCCATAGAATCCAGCATCCTTCTGATACCACGCACCTTAATACTACTTAGTATTGTTACGTGAGATCCAAATTTTGGAGTAACCGTTGAAATTATGCATGACTGGGCACGATAAGCTTCCAAAACATTCGCCCTTCCCGGAGCAAAGAATGCCAACTTCCGTTAAACTTTGAAAGTCAAGGAATTTCGCCAAACATACGCCCGTTCGGAAGTTCCGTTGACCGTTGGGGTGGCTTTTACCATGTGCAAAGTGAACCTAACCTTGCCGGACTAAACAACAGACGTAGGGCCATGCGCCCATGCATTCTGCAGAGCCGATGGGCTCCGGCCGCAGGACGTAATCTCATGATGCTTGGCGAACGGCTTTTTTCCCTAGATTCTGATGAACTTTTTCGTGCAAAATAATAATGTGCCTGCATTACTTTTGTGGTAGATCACCGTGGAGCGTGTCTACTGAAGGGATCTGTGACTCAGGCCATTTATGGTTAAGGAAAGATCGGTTGTTGGCGTACCAGAGGCCTCGTCGGTAATTGCAAATTAGAAAACAGGCTTGCGCATTCAGCGACATGACGGTTTACGTGACTGAAAAATGAAAAAAGACAAAAAAGAAACCATAGACAGGAATTTGTTGGATTTCAATTGCCCATGTTTTGCTCGCACGATACCGGACCATTACCGATAGCATTTCTTGGCGTTTTCGATATGCAGTCTCCAGAGTTGAGAAATTTTTCGGGCTAGTATCGCACTAGGTCCGCGCAGAGGCCTGCCTCATATAAGCCCGGAAATTCTTTGCCCCAACTGCCTACCTTTAATGTCCCAAGTGAAATCAGGAACGAAAATAAGAATATTATTCTCATCAATACATTGCTCCATTTGCGAGGCGCATGCGAAGCAAAATCAAGAAATTCGAATATTGAAAATCAAAAGGGACGCGGGCATGGGTCAAAGCTTTGATTACCCGGGAAGCATACTGGAAGGTAGGGTTAGAATCTACAAAATAGTACGCAACACACGAGCATGCCAGTCAAAATTCAAAACTGAGCAAACCATTTTACAAGCTTGTATGGCGCTTTCTAGGATTGCTCGTGGGCAACGAAATGTGAGTCATTTCGAGTTTGAATGCACTAAATGTGAGTATTGCTGGAGCAAAGTTTGACGGGAGCTCCATTGCAGATGTCGAAATATGGCGGACGCCCCCAAACGTCAAGAATGGTATTGGTGACTTGTCCACACCCTCTGAAAGGCAGTGGTTTGCGGTAATTCATTTGGGGGAATGCCATTTGTCCACCCGCGGAATCGGTTGCGACGAAAACTGTCCACCGCAAGATTACAAGTTGCATTCGGTGCTAAGTGCCTACAAGCGACGAGTGGAAAGGTTGCAAACGATGAAAAACATGAAAGATCTATGCTAGGTGGAGGATGCGGTTTCCATTTTGTTCAGAAAAAATAGAAAAAGTCGATTAAACATACCAATGCCATAAATTTTATTAGTTGTCTGGGTGAAACTGACATTTTTGTTTATTCTACTTTTCTCTTTGGGTCATAATTCCAAGTAAGCGTATTATTACTGTATTTTTATATGTCTACCTTATAAGGTCAATGGAAAAATATTTCCTTCATTGTACTTACAAATGCGAATCAATACGGTAACATGGTGGCAACTTTAGACCTGCGAATATGGGCACACGATTGCGCGGAATATTTACTTTTTAAATGTTTCTTGATGCCTAACGGGTAGAATAACCGTACCTGTGAGAAAGCATACGTGTTTTAATACTATTGTGCATACGTTGCTCTCCAAGTAGGCAAGGCAACATATGCATTCATTTATAGAGGGAAAAATAGACACATCAGTTTACAGGCTGCAGATACATCTCTAACCGCGTCCATTTGTAGAAAGGTATATATGGATAATAATAGCCGTAAATACCTCTAAACCCTTCCATACTGTGCATATGCAAGCATGGTTTACGAGCGTTTTGTAGAACAGATTGTCCTACCGCGAATCTCGTACTACATTTGCTTGCCCTTAACCTTTGTGACCAATTTTGCGTCATTCTCACTCGGCTCGGCACGATTGCAATACCGGCAACCCTGACACTTGACACGGAAAAGACAGTCGAAAGGGGTAGCAGATTGAGTACACTTTGACAGCATCGTGCAAGCAAAGCGTGCGTGAGTAACGCGCAAATGGCGACCGCGCTTGGCGGTCAACGTTCGCTTACACAAACAATCCGGAGGAGCAAATCTATGTTCCGCTACAGCAGTCTTCTAGAAAACCATAAGGAACAGGCCGGAAACTGACGGATGTCTTGGGCTTTGGCATCAAAGGCCAATTGGAAAATTTGCCACTGTTTTGGTGGTCTCGTGGGTTTCATTTTCGGAACCTGAAAAACTTCATTAGGAGGTGAACGCAGGACGTGCTATCACTTAGCCCAGCTGCGCCCGCATACAGCTGCAACCGAGCTGCCCGCCCGATGTGAGCCGGTCAAAACGGTGGATCTTGCTGCGTCCCACATCCACGGGTCTCAGCTCTTTCTAGAGTGTTCGCTAGGCGGGGTTGAATATGAGCGTCTGACCTCGGGTTCTCCTCGTCCTCTGGTGCGTGCATGATTGTCGTGCCGGAGTCCGCGGAATCTCCTTCGCCCTGGGCACCGGTGAATTTTCGAATTGGTGGCATGCACTTAACAGCCGTCGGTGCTGCCCTTGTCGGTTTAGCATGGGATGGCACGTCCATGGGCGCACAAATTGTCGCGACAAACACGTAATCCTATTGAGTACAGATATGCAATCGCGACGGAGATTATTCAACCATTTGATGTAAAACTTTCAAAATAATCAGAAAAACGAACGGGTTGCTTTACCTTGCGGCCACTGCAGCTGCATCGCATACCCGGAAATTCTTGTGTGATTAGTGTTGGTGTGGCTTTAGCCTCACCAGCAGTCTTCACGGGCGATGGCAATAATGGCTATGCTGGACCAGGTTGATGGGGCCCATCAGATGAAAGGAGCCCGTCGTTAGACCCGCATTTCTTGGTGGCAGGTTTAACACGATCAATAGACACGTGTCTTGTCGGCCGGCAACGTCCAAACTGAACGTTTAAAGACCGCGTCTTACTACGCGAAACGGACCGGTATACGGTGGTTGCAGTGGTGGTCGGATGCCATCAGCACGCACAAAAATGTGAGTTAAAGTACTCAATGCAGTTGGAATGTAGCCCGAAGATCATTGGTCCCGTGGTTGATTGGCATGAAGCGTTTGCCTGTGTTGTGCGAGACGTTTTGTGTTGTCATCGTAGATGAAGTGCTTGGGTCGCCATGGGGACACCGGCTCCCCGGGGGGCGGCGCTATGCAACCAAACGGAAGCTCGTTTGCTCAGCGCGCATTTCGTCCTTAATAGAACTACAAAGGCTAATATGGGCTAACGGCTATATTTCGCTCCAAAGCAGTTGGCCCCTGTTCCCAAAGCAGCTTTTAGCTACCTGTGAAATCTTTCCACCAATCCGTTAGCTTGCGGGTGGTAGGCGGTTGTTTTAATATGCTTACACCCAAGTGTTTCAATCATTTTGAAAACGCCCCGTCGAAATGTGGGTCACTGTTGGTGGTCGCTGAGGCGGGGCAACCAAATCTGCTTACCCGACCAGACAAGAAGGCTCTCGCGGCCTATTCTGACGTGGGGCGGGCAATTGGTATGATCTGTGGCCAGCGAGTAAAGCGGTCTACATAGGTGAGTATGTGGACGTAGCCATGAGACGGCCAAAGAGGGTCTAAGAAACCAACGCATACGTGGTGAAAACTTTTCACTGGTTCGGGGAAACTAGCCAACGGAGCTCTCTCTCTGGCATTGCAGGGAGGTGCGTGACCACTGGCGCACGTCACTTTTAACGTTGAAGTAGAACCGTCCGAAAGTTGAGATCACCGCCGTTTTTGGTATATCCTTCCCTTCTATAGAGATTTGATTGCATTCTCGAAGTAAAATATGCGGCTGAAGATCTTGCAACCGGAGGGAGAGGATGTGAGGCACTAGCCGGGCGGAATTCCTCAGGAGCCAGGCGGCGAGGCCGACTAAATGTTGGGGTCCTGTGGTTTCTATATGGTGAGTTACCTTAGTATTGACAGTGAGTAGTGGGCTGGCGTGCCGTAATATGCCAGGGTTTTCGCTGAGTAGCCCGTTGTACGGACGTTGGACTGGCAGTTTAGCGTACTGTGGCGTAATTCGATTGACAGCGGCATACAAGCCGGTCACGGTCAGCTGCGTTTGACGATCTACTATTTTCCTGTGCCGAGAGTCGACTAGAAGGTCGAAATGATGGAATAAGTCTATGCCAATAATATGGCGACGATGAACGCCCAAAGAAGTTTACGGTTCGGGCCTAGATCGATATTGAGGGAACAATGTCCGTAAGTGGGGATGTCGGTGCCGTCCGCAGCCCCTAGCGTCTCTGCCTATGCAGCGATCAAATTGCCCAGGTCGCGGGAGGTTACGCTAATCTTGGCACCTATACCCACCAAGAATAGCGTGTTAGTTGTCGAGTCTTTGACGTTAAGGAGGCGACAGTTAGTTGCTAGCCCGGTGTCGTGTGCCACGACCACGAACCGGAAAGCTAGCTTCATTGCTTCTTACTCGTAAATGTGCAACGGCGGTCACACCTTTCAGCTAAGCTTCCAAAGCGGTTATGGTACTTACAATAACCTTCGATGGATGGCAGGAAGAATCGCATGTGAGAGGGGCTGCTTCGAACGCAGCGACGTGTGCTGAACCGATCTCGTCACTGATCTCTCTCGACTGTGAGCCGCTGCAGCGATGCGTCGATCCTCGTTACAATGGTTGTTAATTCTTTCTGCGAAGATGAAGAAGCGACCCTGGGGATGAAGCGGTATTCAGTTTTAAGACGGGTTTTAGCGCAACATAGCGTCTTCAGCATTTTTGGCTGTTTGTTCTAGTGAATATTTTCGAGCAGTACAAAGCAAGGGAATTAGATTTGGTGGGAGCCGTTGAAGCCACAGCTCTCTTGGCATCGGGTGGTCGCCAAAGTTGAGCCTCTAAAACGCAGCATTTTCAGCGGAAATTCTGAGGGTTTTATACTCCCGAGATAGATCACTTGAAGCGGTTGTCAGATGCGTTGATCTTCCGGAGAAGCAGCCTGAGATACAATGGCTCCTTTTAACGCATCGTAACTAGGCAAAGACGTGCTGATGTCCCTGACCTGAAGAGTTGCATCTGGAGGAAGACGGCCAGCCACCCATCTGAAACGGCTGGCATTGCTAAGTATTCAGTGATTCTTAAACTCCAATTTAACTAAAGCAAACCATAGTTCTTGATCAGACGGCATGAAGGACGCTATGTGGAGATGCATCGAACCTACTGTTCGGTCTGGCGACGGATTTTGCTCCGTGGACACAACACCGTATTTGAAAACGGAAGAAGTAGCATGAACAAAACAGGCCGAAAAATGCCGATAGAAAAACGTACCCAATAGGAATCAAAACGTAAAAGCGATTCTCTAACACGGCAAAAGACAACGTTAATCTTCAATCTTGAAATAACACAAACCTGGCGTCAGCAAAGAGAAATAGAGACTCTCGTGACCAGATGATCATGTCGGGCTCAGAAAATTGTAGAACCGAATGCCCCACCGCGAATCTCGTATTACATTTGCTTGCCCTTAATCTTTGTGACCAATTTTGCGTCATTCTCACTCGGCTCGGCACGATTGCAATACCGGCAACCCTGACACTTGACACGGAAAAGACAGTCGAAAGGGGTAGCAGATTGAGTACACTTTGACAGCATCGTGCAAGCAAAGCGTGCGTGAGTAACGCGCAAATGGCGACCGCGCTTGGCGGTCAACGTTCGCTTACACAAACAATCCGGAGGAGCAAATCTATGTTCCTCTGCAATTTTCATTCCTACGGTTGGCTATGTTAATGGACCACTGCTTAACAAGACCGAATCTTCCGACGAATGAAACAAAACGCACACCGTTGCTACGCACGTGACAGGGGACTCACGTACCAATAAACTATTACATTTAATAAGGCAACCAATGTATTTGCCAATCTTGGCGCTCCGTGCTGATAATGATATAGCGTTGGTCCAAGAAAGGGCTGCGGTTGCATCCACGTCAATCCCGTCTCTCCAGCGGTTCTTGTTTCCTGGATCCAAGTCGGTTGCTGTGGTCCTCACACTCTTCGTTCGCCCTGTATGGTCTTGGTCGCTTCAGATATATTTAGAATGCAAGTGGAAAATGTCAATTAAATGCCCTCTTGACATTGTTTTAAACTATAGTGTTCATGGGTAGATTACTTTACTTTGGCAGACTTGTAAGGCGCGCTGGCGTACAGTTCTTGGTTTGTGTAGTTGGCGGAATGGTAGTGAATCCAATGGTAGCAAACTTTGCTTCGCATCCTTTCCTTTGTTGCATCCAAGTTCACAAGATTTGCTCCTCTCTAAATACACCAAGAAGGTTCTGTTTAGCTGGCAAAGTTAGTGGCCTCGACTGCCTACATCTCCTAGTCTTCGGTCGTTTTCAGGCAGCAAAAGTCAAGTTTGCGTGCTTTCTAAAGTTCACTAACCGTAAGAGGCCACCGGCTATCTGTATGCCAACGTCATCGGTCTCCCTGCATGCGACGAAAGCCTTAGGTTTAGAAGAAGACGCAGGCATCTTTAAGCAGGAGGAAAAATCGGGGATAAGCTCAACCGGTTTAATTACCTGCGGCCTACCACTGAGCACGTGGTCGCCGACGAACGCATTTACTACTGCATCGTTGACTGTGTGCACCACGGTATTTGCACCATAATGTACGGCAAGGCAAGCTAAGATTTACCTTTCCCCATCAACTTAGTCATATTTCGCAGTTCCCTGTATCAAACAATCTACCGCTTCTTCACTTGCGGTAAATGAAGACACACGGCAGGCATGGGTTACGAAGGACACATTACCTTACTTGTAGGTAAATTTTCCGTCGTTATGCGATAATTATTTGCGGGTGACGGTGTTTGGAAGCCTTAACTTGTTGACCCCGACGCCCTACCCACCATCTGCCGGCGTCACACCTGAGGAACGGAAAAACGCAATGTGCGGCTATATGGTGGCAGCCATTGGCTCAATGAAGTGCAAGTGCGTGACAACGGAGCGCCCATCAGCACGCGTGCACCATAGGACCGTGAACCAACTTGCGTGCCGCCAGGTGTCTCTCTGCGTTCAATCTATTGCAACGTCAATACAGGTCTATGAGTACTCGAAAGCCAAGGACGGGAAGCCTGGCTTCAGATTTAGCGGCTTAAAAGGCACTTAACTGCGCCAACCTGCGGTCGACTACATCCATCGCCACAATATTGGGTGAAGGTACCGCATCCTTCATGGGGTTCATCGCACGAGGGGAACTGGCTCCGATTTCATTAGAACAAGGGCATAAAATATAGACCACCCTAACCCCCTTTCGTCGACCACCATAGCATGCCATAGTATAAACCTGGGTAGCGTCCAATGACAAAACTTCGGAGCACATGTCTAAAAAATGCCGAACACCATCCGGCATGAAAAACACGCCATACTAAATTTTCTCGTTTCGTTAGCCGCCGAGTGACTTTTCCGTGAAATAAGTCTTTACGGTCATCCAGCAAGCCAAACTTCCGCCCAGGGCTATTTATGATGCGCACCGTCACCAGACGGAAGAACTTTCCTCGGGGTATCGTCAGAACTCTCTGGCGTTGCCGAAAATTTCCTTCGCGCCCATCAGGTGCTCCTCCCGCTCTGCGGTCGGCAAACGATTGCGCATGTAATGACGGTCGTCAGCACGGCTGAGCATGTGAACGTGTTGAAAATAACATCCCACCACCTTGTATTGTTACACACTGCAAACAAAATGACGAAAAATGGACAAACAATATTAGGAAATCTGCTTGTAAATATTACTCGAATGTGTAACGGACTTACATGTGACAAAATGGATGCATCCAACATTTGTGAATGCAGCTGGTTTACGCACGATAATATGGGAAATGTTGAAAAGCAGCGTGTGTCCGGAGCCTTTTCCCCGATCTAAAGCTTTTACTAACAAAAAGACGCAAAAATCACACTGGAAGTTTAAAAACCTGAAATAAAATGAACACGCAATACGCGAACAATTATCAGAATCATCTGCACAAACAGCAGTTGCGCCTGCATGAACAGCCATTGCGGCCATAAGAGCCCAACTGACGTGGTTTCCGGTCAACTTTCTATTTACATCTTCGAAGGCCAGTTTGAAAACGCACATGTATACCAAATTTACACACATTCATGCCACATTCACCACCTTAACAGATCTTATTTCACCCCACATGAACAACATTTCAAAGTGGATAGTTCGTCATTATCATCAAGGGAGTAATGCAGAACAGTCAAGCTTAGTAGGCGGATAACAGTGAGGATGTGATAATTGGATCAAAATTACCCAAAACCAAACGAAACTTCATGCGAAGTGGATAAGATAGTAACATTCGACGACATTAAACTTTCGAGAAAATACAGAAGGCGGAGGTTTCCTTTCAAGATTATGTTAAGCTATTCGAAGGATGAGATTTTATGAAGGGTTTTGCACGGACATGATACGGAACGCCGAAACTGCTGATTGCATTGATATGCGGCTGGATGTAAGCCGGCCTGAGAGGTATGTTGGAGAGCGAAATTTTTCTGTATGAAATAAAGACAGCTCCTAAATATACTACAGAAGAATTTCCTCTGTGTTGTTATTTTTGTTGTCACAGGTTTTGATCTTAAATGGCAGCACGGGTTGCAAATCTGAGGATATGAGCAGGCCATTCCAACAGCAGTAGTAACCGCGTTTTTGCCCAATGGCAAAGCAAAGGACCATCTGATTGGAGGTATCTTGTGCAATCAGCGGCACGATGTAGTTTAAACAGATCATTGCTCGTGCAAGAAATCCGGCTAGCAGCCTCCTTGCAGGTATGAGATGCTAGTACATTTGGGGGCGCCCTTACGAGGGTGGAACTGATAATAGCGCGTCTAGCCTGGATGCGCGACCTGAAACATGGGGAGAAATAGGTTGACCTGTGTGCCACCTTGGGGTTTCGGTGATTGCTGAACCAGAGGCAAATAGCGGCATTCCTCGACCGAAAGGTTGATCATGTGAATGAAAAACTAGAGAGGCAAGTTGTGAGTAACGCTCTTGGTGTGGGTTTAGCAGTGATGATCATTCTCTGAACTTGGACGCGGTTGTCAATAAATAAAAGAAGGTTGAATGAATATCAAAGTTTTTGACGAAAGATGGGGAGTTTGAGCGAACGGGCCCTAGGCCAACTCTCGGTGTGTTCTTCGGTGATAAGTAA
The DNA here is from genome assembly GCA_008360955.1 of Fasciolopsis buskii. Lineage (NCBI taxonomy): Eukaryota > Metazoa > Platyhelminthes > Trematoda > Plagiorchiida > Fasciolidae > Fasciolopsis > Fasciolopsis buskii. The sequence continues at coordinate 24,396 of LUCM01008083.1, forward strand.
AATTGGCTCCCCGATAAGCAATAAAGGGGCTGATATGGTAGGATGACCGGGGCATTCTGGGACCAGCAAAGTTATCTTTGCGGTTGCATTTATAACGCATAATCATTCGCCTGCAAAAAGTTGGCAACTACTCCGAAGTAATTATTGTTCTCTTTGACAGCGCTACTGGCCAACCACCTGTAAGCTGCTGAACTAACAAACGACATACGACTGTAAATGGAAAATTGTGGGGTTGATAATTTGAGACTAGCAGGAAAATTTGGGCTACAGCGCAGCTTAATCCATTTTTGTCCGTTTACTTCGTTTTTGAAGGAGCTGCAGTAAGGATGGTATAATGGCTAATTTGTCGATGTATTCAGCCTTTAGGATTCATCCCCTAATAGAATGTTGCATTAGGCATGCAACATAATGCTTGCGTTGCATGAAAGTTGGCAAGTAGTCCTCAGATATAGCGGTAATTTTAGGGAGAGTTGAAGGTATGCGTCTGTCAAGAACGGC
>LUCM01008086.1:0-71447 GCA_008360955.1 Fasciolopsis buskii
CCCGCTAGCACTGTTGCGGTAAACAGCACTCTAACCCATGCGTTCACGTGCACCATTTTGCACTGGCTTCCTCTTGCTCCTTCTCAAATTCTTCTGCCAAAACCACACAAAACGCACTCATGAAGGACAGTAATTTTATTGGCATCTGATATGAACTGACGTTCACAATGCATCTTGACATTCGAAAACAGCTGAGGGCCGTCATGTATCATGAACCTCTATTCTGGTCTGCGAAATATGACAATAGACCGATGCTCCTGGTACCAGTTCTCCAAAAGTGCCCATCAGACTTCGCCTCATTTGACTCCGGTTGTTCTTCATCTTTCCAATGCCACCTTCATTTCCAGACCGAGCTGAAATTTATGAACTTAAAATTGCTCGAAACAAACCTCATGTATTGGTCTTACGATCGCACAATTCCAATCCATTGTCGCCGCTTTCCTTGTTCAACGGACTGTGCTTTCAGAATTTTTGAGTTTTACACTGCCTTTTTAATATCCAGCCTTTTTTCACTCATCTCCATTCCACTATCATATCCATATTGATCATCAACCCCACCATAAAACTCTCCCGATTATCGAGTATCCCGGCTATCAGGCAGCGGCAGCCATTGCCCTCCAGCCATATTTTGCGCCCACGATAAGCACCTTTGGTGCATTCAAACATAGTATTACTTGAAGTGCAGGGCTGGTAGTCAGCCACAGATAACTTTTGCGAACCATTATCTGGCTTTGATTTAATTCTCGAAATCCTGTACATAGGAAATCACATTGCATTTTATGATCTTCTGAGCAAAACCATCTTGCATTTCATGTTTGGTTTCTGTTTTCCGTGTCTGAACTGTGCTTTTTTTGCCTTATTTTGATCTTGCCGTGCGCATGACTCTTGTATGTCCAGAAATATATTAAAACAAACAAACCCTTCAGATTAATTAACGTTGCTCCCACCCCCTCTCTCTTTGATTTATACTGTTCGTATTTCCCAAGCATTTTCTATGCAAAAATATGATCTTGCCTCGCGCATGCCCGTCGCAAATCGAGAAATGTACGTTGTTATTATTAAATCGGTTTTGCGTCTGGAACTTTCTTAGAGTTAAGACGCCCCGCTCCTCAGCAAGCCGCCAATGACGTTTTATCTGTAAGCGTATTAGTGGTTTGGTACATCCAGCGGAATGTAGTCTGTTTCACAAGGTCAAACTTCGGTGGCTGCGAATATTGTGGCTTTACTCTGCTCAGCTCCGAAAAGTATTTCCACCCATTGGGGTTGTGTGAGAACCCATCATATTTGCTTCTTTACCCAGGTTTGCGCAGGATCTTATTCCATGCTGAAACTCGGGTGCAGTACCGCAATACCCCGCTTTTTCCCACCGTTTATAAAGCTAGGAGGCACGGGCTTGATGAACCACTTACCATCACTTGATCTCTCCCTCTGCCACATCACCAGTGCTTGCGCATATAACCGTGATTTCCTCCACCCCAAGGCGCTGTCAGCTCTCCCGATGACCAATATGTCCGTAGTCTTACGCCAACTTCGGAACAGGGCAAGGCCCAAATCTGACCAGAAAATTTCTTTTTCCTCCCACTGTATCCTGATCTAATATTGCGGCTGCTTCCTGACCTTTAGGCTTCTTGAATCATTTCGCCCTTGGGAAGAAGTTTTGCAGGATATTTTGTGTTATCGACTCTATTCACCGCTTGCTGATACCTGTGGTGGATCCGCAAAACTTCCCGGAATCAAGCTGGTCCTTCTAGAGGAGTGTGATACTGGCCACTGCTGATGCTGCATACATGCTCCGCTCTCCCTGCAAACTAATCTCTGACCTCTGCTTTGCTAATTTTACTGACATTCGTGTGGTTCTTGTTGGTCTTGTAGCCTTGACTTATTACGCAGCTCCTAGGTCAACGCTTCCTTCTGTCCGGGATGTGTTCCTCTCCAATAGTGAGTAGCTTTTAAATGTCCGAGGCCCACTTCAGAGGAAAGCTCTAATAATAAACCCATCATATTCTGAAGATCTCCACAATCATATAGTATGAAGCCATTCTAGCTTTAGGAATTATAATTTAGGGCCCCTGGACATGGGTTTCCACATCTGGCTTTAGGCAGCTTGCTTTCATATAACTGACCATACCAAGCCCACCACTGCCCATATATCTTATGTTACCAGAGCTCATGTACCATCATTATCATGCAAACTGGCACGTGGCACGACCATCCACGTTTCATTTATGGTCCTCCATCGGAGCTCACCTTTAGATTCCCGCTGCATCCTTGTTCGATGCCTGTGGTGATCATTCATATCTACAGGCACTATAATAAAGTACACGGCATTCTATTTCAATTTTTGCCCCTTCTGTTTGCGTTTGTTTGCTTCCGCACCCACCGGTTTCAACACTGAAGTCATCGTCTATTTTCAGGCACTTGAAAATTCCCCTGTACAACGAGCTTGAGAAATATGATAGTACCGCTCCAAAATTCTTGCCTCTTTCTAGCACTAATCGCCCGTAAGTTCCCAATATTTACATTTCGGATTTCAGCATTTGCTTTGACGGCTAAACAAGAGCAATCGTGCATCCAAGTGCGCCTTTTGATCTGCAGCAATAAATATGCGGATTCACACATCTGTGTAAATTTCATCTTGCCTCGCGCATGACTCTCGAATTTCGAGAGATGTACCCTTTATTATTATTATTATTATTATTATTATTATTATTATTATTATTATTAGTTGATTTGCAAAGCTGAGCTCCAGCCCCCAAGAGTTACTCTCCAAAATGTTGGTTTCAGCCGTATTGGAGAGTGAAATGCTTGTCACGTTTGGATTCGCTTCATATGGCCAGCTGCTTCGACCCGAATACTGGTCCCCGATGCGTCAGCCAGAAGATGACGCCCAATGCGCTCACGAAAATCAACTAAATATCAAGCATCAATAGATCCCGACAATCGTTATTATCGGCAATAGACTCAATGTCCAATGGTCTAATCAGAGCTCCAGTCCGAAGATATTTTGCTGAAGCCACAGGGCAACAGATAGCGGAAAGTTAGTATTGATATATGGGTATCAGAATCATAAAAGTAATAAATAGGTTCATGCCTGTTTGCAGTCGTTCCAAGGTTGATGACATAAATCAGACGAGAAGCAGGGGTAACCAAAAATAACCGAAATCGCAGATACTTTTGGGTTAAACGGTAGCAAAAAGCGAAATATTCAACGATTAAGACAAACATAAAATGGCGCTTCGAATGAGCGAGTAACTTAAGTACAAAGACTAAATCTTCAAGGTTTATGAGTACACATTGCACTCCCTGTTGTCTTTGTTCTGAAGTTGGCAAGCTTCCTCCTGCCTCCGCCTTTCTAACTTTCCTTTCTTCCGGCGAAATCTCCATTTGCCTTGCCGAACTTTGGACCACCTCGGAGTAGCTGTGTTTTCTCTACCGTTTGTTCGAAGCCGTGGCTGATTCATTTTGCTAGACTCGCAAAGTGCCTTGGGAACTTACCTGAAAATAATCAACCCGTAAGCGTTTATGTTGGTGTCCTTGCGCTTTCGGCATATCAGCTTCATCTACAGGAGTGAAGTGGGCCACCCGCCTCTCTCGGTTATTTGAAGCTAATTAATGGAATATCACAGCCTAGGCCAAAGTTTAGGTGGGAACAAACGAAAGCGGTACACAATTTTACGCTTGGGAAAAATACTCGTGGAATTCCTATATCGGACGAAAGCACGTTTTACAAGCTCAACGAATTGTACTCCCATACGGAGTTCAACAAACCTAGAGTTCCGGTTTAATTACTCCCTGCAGAATAGACACTTCTAATACTTGTACGTTCATAACCAGCAAGCGAAATGACACCAACTGACCATACACATCCAAAGGCTGTCTGTTCCCAGTCTGTGAATTGCCTAATTGCTTCCTGTCAATTTTTCACCCATTTCGATTCTCTTCTCTGCTGCTTCGATGTTTCCTACTCTAAAATGTCTAATCCAGTTACCATAAAAATTCGGTATCTGATATTCGGTCGACCTATGGCAAACCGAATGTAGGTTTCAGATCAAAATAACGTTGGTCCACAGTCATCCACCGTTGTGAGTCAAAATACCACCAAAATGCATGCGTATCACAAATGTCATATTTCTCGCCTAGGGTTAACAAAGGTCGAGTTGTTTTACTTCAAAACCAGCAGCACAAAATTTGACGAAAAGACCGAATGATAGGAAAGGATTGTGCATGAAACTAGTAAAGTAATTGTGAGTGCAGTCTTCAAACCCGGTCTGCAGCGCCAGAAGGCAGCCATGAAGGCATTGGGTGCCCTACGCTAACTTGAGAGGATCGTAAGATCTAGGAAGCCCGACGCTCTTCTGCCACTGTTCAGGGCATTTGTCAGACCGCACTTGGAATAATGTGCCCAGGCATGGAGATCATATTTGGTAAGAGATAATAAAATTCTAAAACAGGCTCAACGTGTTTTACGCAGTGGTTTTGGCGTTTGAGGCACATGAGATAGGAGCAGAGGCTGAGGGCACTTGGTTTGCACTCCCTGGAAAGAGGTAACTTAATACAGATCTTCGATATCATTAAGGATCTGGCTGAGGTGCGGAGTTACCGTGGAGCTCTATTCCAAATAAGGAGGATTGATACAATTAGGGGTAACGGAAAAAGGACTGTGCGAGAACACTTAACCACTGGGTTGATGAGCAAATCGTTTGCCACACGAGCGGTGAATGGCTGGAATAAGTTACCGGAAGAAGTGATCGAGTCAGGGTCAGTGTGCAAATTCAAAGGGAGACTAGGCAATGCATTGGAGAGGACAGTGTGTGAATTGTGGGGTTGAGGACATGGTCGAGAGGAAAGCATCTCATTAGTTGTTTCCTGCACTGTAGGGTCTGAATGAGGTTTCCCACTATCCTGTTTTGGAAAACACGTCAAATCCAAAGAGCCCTCTGTGCAAGCATCTGGACGATCGGACAACTCGCCGTATAGTTCCGTAATTTAATTGGAAACTGGAAATGATTGGGCGTCAGCATAATGGACAGTGTCACCCTATCACAAATTTGCTCGTCCCAATTCACTTAAACAGATCGACAGTAAACTTTGCAGACCCCGGACAAAGGGGCATTAGCGCCCTCAAACCCGCGCCATGCTCCAACGCTGTGCACAAGGTTTGTTTACATCGACCGGCGTGCGGACGTTTCCATGAGCGCACAACGATGGTCCTGGATGCGGGTATTTGAGTCGTAGTTCGGAGCTTTAGTTCAGGTCAGGGTAGATCACAAGACTTGAGATTTGAATCAACTTCTTGTGCAGACGTTCTTCAGTATTCGACCACGTTTCGACTGCTAACTTCCCATTGGTTTGTCCCTGTTTCATGTTGTCTCGCTCCCAATAAACATAGGGGGCGCTAAAACGCCCTCAAAATAGTCCTTTAGGGTCCATTTTTTAAAGTAGCATTATATCATGGTTTTGCGGCAAGTTCACTCGTAAGTTGGTGAACGAAACGTCTTCCAGTTTTGCTCTTCTCCGAAGGCTGAAACACGCAGCTGACAATTTCCAATCGCAGTCGTTGACTTTCAATCACGAAAATGCTTAAAGTATGTAGAATCTACGAAGAAGCAGCCATTTTGGTCCCCGGTGCTCTTAGGACTCGCTAGAAGGTAGTAATTACTTGGCGGTTTTAATTGGGTCGGGAGAATTCGAAAAGCGACCCTAAACGGCCCAATTCTTGTTTAAAAAAGATTAATTTTGGGGTATGTTCTGGGACTGTTTCAGGGCGTTTTCGGTTTTTTGTGCTGACTTGGGTTTCGGCCACAATTGTAATTTCTTAAGAGACTACTCACGTCCAGTCACGCCTGTTTATGGAGTTGCCGGACTGGAAAACTCAAATTACCATTCATATTGGTAAAATCATAATTTGCTCAAGTCTATAGTTCGGACCGTGTCAGTTTCTGTGCCGCGTGTGTTTATATGCACTGCTATGCTTTGTCCGCTTGTACTAACTCGATGGCAACATTTGTTGAAAATTCGACTTTTAAACTGTGATGTCTTTCTGAGCTGTAGTCTTGAAAAACTCGAAAATGGTTCTCTTTTTTACAAAGCTTACGCTGCCCCTTCTTTTGATTTTGATTATGTCACAAATTACACCTCGGGCCATTTGGCGGCACACCCATACGGGTGCATTCTCGAAGCTCTTTCTTTAAACAAAATGGCCTTAACAATTGTCTGTGATAGTCCAGTTTCTTGCATCTGAAAGTTCACTTGACCTGCCGAGCTTCAGTGTACTGGATCTACTTGTTTTCCGATCACTGAACGGATTGCCTGATTTAGAGTACGTCATCCGATAGATTTGCAAGTGTAAATTGCGGTGTGGCGCTTTTCATATCCAGCCTTTCTGTAAAAGTCAAGTCATTCTGCCTGCAGCTCTCGTTAAGTCTAAAAAGTAGGGCACAAGAAGCAGTGACATAAAAACATAGAAGGGTAATGTCTAGCACTGCTATGGTAGTGTCAGAGCAAAGTTGGGTATGAGTGGTGGCCGGGAATAGTAGCGTATTATCTAAGCTCCGCTAATGTTTTATGGGCATTCTTGGAAGGTGTACACCCTTAATGCGTCCGGTTTATTTCTGAAGGCTGGCAGTGTTTGCTTTCAATGCCCGCGGTGGAAGGTTATTTCAGCTTTTGATTACTCTGCAAACGAACAAACGTGTTGTGATCGTCTCCTTAATGTTTGGTTTTATGAGTTTTAGCGCATCCCGTCAAAAAACGGAGCTTTCGCGCAGATGCACAGGAGCGTTTTGATGGTTAACAGTTCATTTAGGTTCCTGTTGGTCTTTGCCTCAGCAAGAACAGCCGTAGCGATTATAATCTTTGTTCGCTTTTGTAATCGTCGCAAAACTGCCACCATTGGGATTCTCTCCAGTGTGATGGTGTCGCTTACTAACTGTGCAGTCCAGACCTGGGCCATATACTCCACACCGAGGCGAATTAGAGCTTTACACAGTTGGCGAATGCTTGTTTTGAAGCCGGTGTGTATAACAACATATATTTGGTTACGTCTTGGCAGTGGGGCGTTCATTATTACCCCTTCCATCTCCAGACAGAATTTACAGAAGACTAGGTCTAACAGCTCTGGTGCCTTTCCTTTTCTTCCTCTTGTGGCTTGGTGAACATGTTGTATGACAGCTTTGGTCTCAAAACAGACGAACGGTTTGTTCTCCAGCTTCGTTATTGGCGCCCATTTAACATACCAGTCTGCTTCAATAGTGTTGAAGTCTCTCGTTATTAGACAACGCCTCATGTTTCTGGTTACTGCCTTAGATATTGCAGTAGGTCTTCTTCCTCCTCTGCATCAGCAGAGGAGCCCCTATAAACACACACTAGTTCGCTCACGTTGACCCGGTTGTCGGTCTCGCTGATACTGCTTGCAAACTGGACCTTGCGCGATACATACCTTCCTTTTAGCTTATGTAATCTGCGACCAGAATTATCACCATTCTCCTCACGGCAGTCCAGACGCACCCTGTTTTCCTCTTTTAACCACGATTACACGGTGACTGAGCAGCCGGTGTTTCTTGATTATGGCCTCGGCCTGCCTCAATTATTCCTTATGGTATATGGATGGCAAATCATTTTCCATTCACTGCGGCTATGATTGACCTTTTTGGTGGCGCTGTTATTTTTTGACATTCGAGTTTTAAATCGGAGCACACCCGTCTTTTGTTGGGTCTCCTTGTTCTGCCATGTTTTTTCAGTTACAGTCTTGCCTGCTATAACATCACAAGACACTTCCTCTTCCACCTGACTAATGCAGTTGATTTGGTCTCCGGATTCCCCTTTGGCAACTATCGTCCTTTTGGGAGGACTGCCGTCCTACTAGCGTCCAGTCATTCAGAATGGGCGTCGCTCTGTGAGCAAGTAATGGAATTAGGAGCATGTTCGTGGATAGTGTTCTGTCTGGTAATGACTCTTTTCTTATTCCGAGGAGTGAAATTAATGGAGTCTTTCAACAAGCTACGTCGGTTCTCATCGGCCCTAGGTTGTTGGGTTCATCTGCTATCCTCCTCGTTTTGTGCTGTACGCCGCTGCGAAAACCGCATCTTGTTGCATGGGATTGCTGAATTCTGCCAGCTGATAACTCCTCCATGCCTGGCTTTCACCTCCCTGAGCGCAGTGTTCTCTCAGAGTCTGTATGAGATGGAACTTCAGCTTCTCCAGGTACTTCTGTGATGTGCTGTTGTAAGAAAGATTACCTTTGCCTCTTTCTGCCAGCAGTGCACCTCATTAAGCCACATAATGGCTATATTCCCGCTCCACCCAAGTTTGATCTCCGTTTAAACTTGAATTTCTCTGACGGTAATAGCAGAGAGTGCAGCTTAAGTTCGTAGTTTCTCTGTCTGGTCTTTACTAGGCCCCTTTAACCTCCTAACCCCCAGGTCCAACTGGGCCTGAAAACCCGTATAAGCCCCTGTTTGCTCACGTTCAACGTTGTGTATTACGAGTTTCATACAAGATGATGCTTTCAGCCGTAAATGTAAATGTATTGCTGGTATTGACATCGTTTCATGCTGAGACATTTTGCCTTCTGTCCCACTAAATCAATGTTTGTCTTTGGTGTGTCTTAGCCACTCATTTCTTACCTTGTGAGCCGTTATACTGCAGCTTTACATGTTCTTTTTCCATTAGTAGTGTACCTTGAGCAGGTCCAGATTAAGCTTTTATTATTTTGGTAAGTCGGCACGGAACTTCTGATAACCGACAACATTTTCAATGAAACCATGCGGTGCAAATATGGGAGCATATGCGTTACCGTACTTCTTAGGTAAAGCATCACTTGCTGCAAAGAAACTCCGTAGATTGCAAAACTTGCCTTGAGAAAGACTACCCACGGTAGTGGAAACGTTGGCGCACTACATTAACCAACAGCGCCGTGTTATTAACATTATATCATTCACAATTAAAAGCTCCGTAGAAGTCTAGGACTTTCTAAGTGACGGATGCATCATATGCATCTTGTATTTGGACGTTCTCGTTAATATTTCTTTAATAGGTCTGCCTCGTGAGCCAATGAAAGGACAATATATTGCAAGAATGGGGTCATATGTGGCTCCGTGATCAGGCGACTGTGATACAAGGATGAAGTATCAATCCTTAAACGGACACAACGAACTAAGTGTAAACAAGAGCTTCTAACTGTAGACTTGGTAGTAACACTAATCTAAGCAAGCTGGTGCTTGGCTCTTCTTTGTCAAAATTCACGTTTTGCCTTATTTAGTGTTTTTTTATATGTCAGTCGTCCTTATTCTTGTTAAGTTATTTTTCTGCTTCACTTTTCTCTTCCTAAATTGCCGTTTTTCGCCCCTTTCTTCTCGCTCTCTGTTACTCTTCACTAATTTAGTAACGAACCTCGATCAGGCGACGGGTTTCAGATTGATTCTGGTAGATTTGCAATCGCTTCACCCCTACTGGGTATATGTCTCTGCGGATTTTCTTTTAAATTTTGGGTCTTTGCCGGCTTATCTTTCTCTAGCCGAGATTTCTGAGCAGAACGCTACGGCATATATTCAAGTATACTACAGTATATTGTTGAATGTAGTCAAATAAAGCTGGAAGAAGCGTACTCAGGGAATTGTCAGCAGTGGCTCTTGATCACGTCATCATAGTTCATGCCAGAGAGGTTTTCTTATTAGAGCAATTGTTTTTACCGATTACTGTATCAACATATTGTATCTTTACCCAGTGTAATACACTTTTCGACAATCAGGAAACACACATTTTGCTTTTAAGTTAGTGGCACTACGCGGTGTTCAAACACTGCAGCCTGGCTGACCGTAATAGTCACAGGGACTGAAATGATGAATTTCTTCTGCCAGTCGCTGAAATCCTCTGCATGTGAGTTAATTCATGGAGATTATATTATTTACGCGATCGACATACCGCCGCTAGGACCATTTATTTCATGGCCATCTTTCGGACAAGGAGCAATATACGGCTTACCGAACGCTACATTGGCATCCGCCGCCGAGTGGAGTTTACACAAACTATAGCCCGTATGAACCCAGTTCATCCTAGCGTCTGTGTCTTTCTCTGCACTTATGTATGTATATTTAGCATAAATGTACAACATTAAATGCTTACCGCATTATCTCGAGGCCCACTGTAGATCAGCTCACGACATTTGCAAGACAACAATAAAAGCAATATCAGTAGTTGCATAGCACATCTTCCGGCGCATGCAGTGCCTAGGCCCAAGTCTTTACAGTTCCTATCCCCGCAAAATCATCGAACTTCGTTCTAAGTAACATAGCATAATTTCAAAGCCCATATATTTTATTCCTCTTTCCAATGGCTAACCTATAGATGGTCTGGAATCTGCCTTTAGTCAAGGTTTTTATTTGGACTCATTCTGCTCTTTAAATGTAGGGAAATACGTTAGCCCAAAAGGGCTGTTTGTAAGACAACAATGAGAGGCCGCAAGATTTAAAGGAAGCTATGCTGACTGAGCTGATTGTTTCAGCTGAAATGTTTTATCCGGTTTTTCATTATTAGGCGAACGCCTCAGAATAATTAGAAACTTTGCAAGTACGAAATCGGGAGGCTGGTAAACCTACATCAGTTGTAGATAACCCAAGCAGCGCGAATATCCTCAAATCACCCCTTGAGATTCTTCTCACCGTTTTTTTAAAGTCATTTGGGAGCCCACTATGGAACGGGTAAAGAACTGTAAGCTAAATAGACCGAATTCGTCCTTATATTTTTTCCGACTTCCGCATCATAATTAGTATCCCAACTCAGGTACGCAATGGCAAAGAGTGAAATTTTTGGGTGTCGTGGCATCATACTGTAAATGGTCTGAAATGTATAAAAATCAATCTCCTCACCTCAATTTTACGTTTCGTTATTGTTTCTTTTTAATGTCCCTCCGTCGTATTCCTCCTATGGTGGTCAGTCACAAAGTAGAGGAGGCGTCATCTGTTATTGTTTTGTCCATGTCCTCAAGAAGATGAATAAATAAGGTAATACGGGGTAACAGTTGAATTTTGCAAGGTCCATATCATCTCCACATCAACAGGTAGCTTTAAATGCAGGAGAATTATATCATTTAACTTTTTGATTCTCTACTTAACCGCAATTCAGTTTAAGCTTTTAGAACCGTTACTTCCGTACCGACGTGCACCGTTCTCTTCGCTTTTCTCGGAGACCATATACTGAATGGGATAAAATTTAATGATCAACTTCAAATGACTAGCGGATTAATCTACTAATTAGCGATCTCATAAAAGTATATGATACATATGATATACCCATGGTTGAAGCAGTACGCTTCTAATCTGCTTTTTGGTGATTCTTCCTGTTGCTTCACGGTATGATGTATACCGTAAGCAGTAAACCGGGTATTTCCGGAATTATGACATAAAACAATGCACAGTCAAATGTAATGGATCACGGTTTTATACACCAAACGACTGCTTTCCATTCCATTAAAACTTGTATTCTTTATACGAGCTCATCAAAGCAGCATTTCTGGCCAATCTTTTTCATGAAGGACATAAGTTAGAGACTTTTCATGAAAATTACTTTTCGGTTCTCTGAACTGGAACTTACTGCGTGATTTTAATAAATCATTTTTATCCAGAAAACTGATTTCTTATTAAGTCGAATTCATCAATGTACAAAGCCATTGCTACCGACAGTGGATGTAAGCCGGCTTCTTTTGTTGGTATGACGCTGTATCATTAGTATTTCTACTGCATACAATTGCACTGGTACTGGTCGCAGTCCGTTCTGATAAATATTTGCAAGTATTCCTTTTGTTGTTATCCGTAAATTTAGGCCACACTCTTGACACTCCCCTCCAAATAATGGGCGGCATTTCTGACTATATTTTACCCCGCATGTTTCCTCGATATGCCTTACCGTACAGTTATTCTAAAAGGGAGGTAAAATTATTTAAAGAGCTAGAAGTTCCCGCGTCACTCGGAAGTCGATCTAACTGTGAACGTTAAATACAACCTTTTTTTCCTGGTAGAGCGATGTGCTGGTAATTTTGGCATCATTTGTCACTGTTCGTGATAAGTGATGAAGCCATCCGTTATATAAAGAACTGCATTCCTCACAACCGTGAAATTTATTTTTTTAGTGCGGTGAAACATAAGGAACGATTAGCAGAAACAAGGGGGAATTTCCAGACTGTTACAGCAATTCGTCAGCCTGTCAGTGCGATGTCTAACGCTTTTTAATGTTGGACGTGATTTAAACACTTTACGAAATAGACTTTGTTGCCATTTGTTGAAAACTACGTTGTTAGGATTTTGCAACCTGCTGCGGGAGAAGGGGCTTTGCGATTACTGAATAAGTATGTTACAGTAAGGCATCCACCTAACTGCAGTGGGTATATTCTTTGGTAGAAGCTGTTAACAGGCAGCTCAGTTGATTGTTCTTCAGTGGCCTACTGCCAAGTGACGGTGGTCTGAGTCATATACGGGTTTGTACCAAGCTGCAGAAATCGATAGGGGTAGATGGAAAAGTTCAAACCACAAAAATCAACCTTATTATGGCACCACTGAAATATCTCTGAATCATTTGTAACTACAAAACGGTCAAGAATTTATGTCTTGAAGAAGATAAAACGTATTCAAGTGGTTATCTTAAAGACCATTAAAACTATCTTCTAAGCCTTAATAATCATAATGGTTGGAAACAATAGGACTGAGAGATACTCCGGGTTTCATTTTGGACAGTCGCATATATAAAAGAAGTTTTGGGAGACCATTTGGTGTTTCTCAGATGGATTAGCAATGGTGAGAAGAATCACAAATGTTGATGGGGACGTAAGGATCACTAATTCATTTTGGCACATTTCAGCCCAAAGCGTATGCATGGGGCTTTGGATTAGAAACTGTCACGGTTGGTCAGCTGAAGCGTTCACTGTTGATTCTTTAACCACTTTCAGGACTTCGATTTCCACCTTCATTCACACAAACAAACGTGAATCTGGAAGTGACCACGTGCACCAGTTCCGCAGATCCAATTCCATGCTCGATCGTATTCTCGAAGCATTCAAAATGAATGCTAAAGAAACAAGATGTCACCACTCTGTCGGTTCAAGCGGTCGTTGTGCTCTCTCCAATCCGCCCAGGACTTTAATGCAATGTATGCATGAGGCATTACATTGGGTACAAACTCTTGAGGAATAAGAAAAGAGGCCAATCTTAATGACGTTTATTAATCGGCCGTTGAACGTGTACACTATGAGATTCTAAAGCCGCAGTTGACAACATCCTCTTAGCTGATAAAATAAAGAAAACTGGGGCCAACAACCAGGCTAGATAAATGCATTTCGTACATAAGACTGCACATGCGAAAGCAAACTACGGCGAAATAGCCAAAAGTTATGCACGACGCGAAAGTGAGGGCTCTCACAAATACAAAATAGGTGGAGCTAAACTAATCTGATTTCTGACGAGACAGCCACAACCGGAAGAATGTCACAATCCAATAAAATTATTAAATTTGTGGTGGAAAAAAATTATATTTAGAAATATTCAATCTTCTCCAAAAGCGCGACTGCATAACAGCCCTTGAAGCATAAAACGATGTAAGGGCTTGTCGACTGAAGATATAAGATGCAATTACCAAAAACATGTGCGTATTTTACCTACCTCCTATCTCCGGAAACATAGAAATAGTTCCCCATTATTTGATCGTAAGCTAAATTGTGTCTTTTTTAGAAGGAACCATGCACAGCGGCCTTCTGGAGTACATATACCGCATATCGGAGCTATGAAACAACTAGAAATCGGAAAAATGATAAAAGCGAAAAAAAAACGGAGAAAGCATGAAGATAAGTTTGCTCAAAACGCGATCACAAGAATTATGCTTACATGGGAAGTCATTTTGAATTTCACAGAATACTGATAGAGGCATACTTGCTCCACTACGCTCCAGGTTGCACAAAAGAATCGCTACCTCTGCCAATTCTTACGCGTAGGTTTTTCTACGCGCAGATTCAGAATTAGTGCTTTTGCTATACTCACTCACGCAGAGTCTCGTAGCGACCCACCATATATTGAAATTTCACCAATTCTCTCAACCAGTACTTAAGAAATTAAAAGCTGTTAAGCTTGGTTCACATTTAACTGACCCTTTTAATATACTGCTAAATTAAAAATACATGCCTGCTGAATCAAAAACAACAATAATTTGCCAGCTGTTTAAAAGAAATCTGTGCAAATATTCAAGTGACTATCCTTCCGTTACTTCTACTTGCATTGTAGGTAACGTGATGGAGCGTTTGCTTTCGGTAGGATTTTGTGGCCAAATATAACGCCTTATGTACCAGTCACCAGCTCAACGCGGACTCCGACAAAATAGGTTCGGTCTCTAGTTAAAGAATGGTAACTACATGTCATGGAGACTGCCCATTCAGCGGAATTCTATATGGTCTTCGATAAGGCGCCACATGATGGACTATTTTTAAAAAGCAGGGTCAATGGGTTGCAATTTATAATGGTCCACCGAAGCGGTGACTTCTGTAAAGGTAAAAATCATTTGTTGCGAGAGTTCCTCAGGCCAGCTCAAGTCTTCAGATGGCAACAAGTGGCATTTCAGTTTTCTGTTCTGGAAGTGCTCCTACTGTGATGTACATCAATGGGCTTTTATTGATTTTTTTGTCGCCTTGCTTGATCTCTGCCGCTGACGTGGCGGTGTGGCGGAAGGTGGAACCACGGTTTGCTAGGAAGATCGCACAGTGCACTGTTGATGTCTTAGCTCACTGAGCTAACTTTCGTTTCTCACCGGTCCGTGTGTCTCAATGTGCGTGCATACTGGCGAGAAGAAGGAAACTACCGTGATGTACTACCTTGAAAAAATCCATACCCGTAACCTCCGTGTAAACGCAAGTCTTGATTTTGTCATCTTGGAGACAGAAAGACGCACACGGGGTCTTTGTCTCAGGAAGGCATACCCTAGGGTCAATTTTTTGGTCTCTGAGTCAATCAGGCCTTCTGAGTTCTGGTTGCGTTTCATGTTCTACCGCAACTTAACTACGATTGCTTTATCACCTACCCACATGTTGCTACTGAACTGACGACAATGGAGCAAATGCGAAGTTTTGATGGACTAGAAAAATTAGTTACGACAGTCATCTAGGGTTCTTGGGACTGTTTCCTGAGCGTTACTGGTGGGTTCGCGGAACGATATCAGTTTGAACCGGAATCCCCGTGAAGTGGATCCAGAACTGCAATGAGATTTTCCGCCATGGACGAATGATCACATGCAGCACCATTCTTTGTGTTAAAGATGGTGACCACCCTAATGCTTTCGGTGTCGTAGGTTTCATTTCTGTGACATCTTTTGTGAAAATCTAATTTTTTCGAGATATGTCAAAACTAAAGGTGTTACGTATACTGCACGAATAATATTTTTCAGAAGCCTGTGAGAATTATACATCCCATGTTCTGTTTTGTTTCTTCATCTGTTGATCAGTGCCATTCAAAAATGTTATATAAACTTCAAAGCTCAACGAATCTATAATTTGGACCGGTGGATCAACACTAAAGACGAGGTTGTTTTCTGTCTTCTCTCGCACTAGCGGGCGGATCAGTTGGTACAATTCCTTGCTCTGCTTTCGTGTGATTGGCCACTCAAAGGAGCATTCATCACTGGTTTAGAAGCTGACTTGATTAACACTGGGGGTCGTCATGGGTGACAATAGCTCTATAAGGAGAATCCCTCAGAACCAAACTGAACTGGGTTACACATGATGCCCTCTTTTGTCTAATGATATAAAGAATGAAAGAACAATATGAAATTCGGTAAAACATTTCGTTTGGCAAGTAAAATGCATGCATTTATTGACTTAATATCCGAATCATATTAGATCGTTTTGTGACGTCTGTTTCATATTCATCGACTGTGTTCATTTGCGGTGGGTGAGATTTACTTGCCCAGCACAATGTAAAAAAGAAGGTCAAAAGGCAACCAGTTCTGATCTGATTTCTGGGTCCCATTTCGGTGATAAATACTGTCAGAAACCGCCGTCTTTACGTTACTGTTTTTCGTCGGTCCAAATCAACACTATGACAGACGATATATGCTTCTTGCAGTTCGCTCTTTTTCTCGCTTCCCCCCATCCCTATATCTTTTTATCATATCGGATGTAATGTGATGTAGATATTTGCTGTATAATTCTTTTCAGTGCAATATTGTGGTATGAGAAATCTGAATACGAAAACGCCAGAATTATGTTAGGGAAACTAATGCATATTATGTTTGGTTCGTCCATTCAGTTAATCCATGTCTTATAATTTCAAGCGTGTTCTTGCATCGCACTATGCTTAAGACTCAATGAATTTATATACAAACAATCATGGGAACTACTGGTCAAATGGGAAAATTCTGCTAACGTGAATATGGACTGCTCCTATTGGTCAGCGATCTACTAGCTTAGCAATACGGTGCAATGCGTTTAAACACAGAACGTAGTCTTGTCATAAGGCCTCGAGAATCCATGAAAACCGGAAGTCACACAGTCAGTGTGAGGATGATACAGTGGGCGGAACTTGACCGCCCTTCGAGAAACTACTGTGGAAGGCATATATAACATATATTGCATATATATAATGTTTATATATGTATCATTCTTGAAAGCAAGCATGGTGCCGACGCGATAACGTGTAAAGTGAAATTCTCCAAAGGGAGGAAAATAATAAACCAAAACAAACCAACTGTTTCCTTTATGTTTCCACCGTACACATCTTGTGATGCTTTTCGTCGTTTTCGGATTCCTTATAAAGAGGATGAGTTCTGAAGACAGCCCACATAGCATTCACGCCACTGACTTTGGTTCTGAGCCATGTCTTTCAGCATCATCAACCAAAAATCATCCCGATCTCCTGGGTCTCAATCAGGAAGGCGGGAAGCACCAACCAAATCCAAAGTCGAAACTAACTTCTTTATATTTCTAAACCAAGTCATAGCCCGGCCACCACGTCGCTTCTTCCACACGTGCAAAGAGTCGGAGGACTACCGTCCGCACCCAACACACGACGACGCACCTCGTAATTGCTCACCCGATGTTCCCACCAGACATAAGCAATTGTTTGGAGACATCAATGGTCGGACGCAAAATGTCGGCGGCAATCCTAAACACGGATAGGCCACGTCTTGCAGCCGCAAAGAACAATACGAACTGCGACATTGTACGCCCTTCCATTGAGGGAAAATCGGGTGTCACGATGGTGCCACCAGTGTCGCAGGTTAACGGGAGCTGCTATGGCTTTTGCAGCTTGTGATTTAACCACCCTGGCACTGCTAGTTGTGATCAGGCTCCTGTTAACTACCTCTAACCGATCACCATAAAGAATGTGTAGGATGTCTATCGCATAACGTATACCGCCAACGTGCACTACGCTTTAGTGCAATTTGGCCTCATCAATTCAGCTAGTACGGGGGCAATGGATAGCCACGCTACTCATCATCTGACCGCATGGAGTAGTCCGCAATGACCGTCTGAAAGCTAATGGGTTCCTTTTCGAAATACATCGGAGAACTCCGGAATATCTGCTCTTCAAAGGGCTCATCATACTAGACGATGAAGGCCATGAATTTCACTCCGAACTCTCATAGAGAGGGCTGTTGGTAGAGCTGATGACACCGTTCTCTTATGGTGATACCTGAATCTTCAGGCATACCACTGGTATATCATCTAATTGGAAAAGTCGCAACCTTTACGAACTCGCTATCAAGGCCTTTCTTTATTAACCAAGAAGCAAACACCATGTAGGATACTGCCGTTCAAAACAGTGGTGATAGAATATCACATAGCATCAGTGCCAGTAGGTGTCCGTGGAAAAATTATGGAAACTTTGACCAGTGGACTGGCTGGGGTAGGTCCAATCAGATCACCGGGCTGGGGTCCATGACATCTTCCAAAGCGATGGTTGGGGACAATGGATGATATGGTTCTGCGCCCCAGTCCGTGCTGTTCTCACATCCAATAGCTTTCCTGTCCCGTACGACTCTTTAATTTAATATGTTGCGGTCAATTTTTCACTATTCCTTGTTCTTTTTCCTCTTTGGAGTAGATGGTGTTTTGAAGCAGCTAACGAAATCGCAGCACGTTGTTGTAAAAACTAAAAACTGAACTGAATGGGCCGTTGTGAACTAAACTCTGATAGCTGGTATTGAAAAATCAACTGAAAAACTATGCTTTTGTAGCTTTCAATAGGTACAGTAACCCTGACACAATGAATGAAGTTACTTCAGCAGTCAACATTTTTCTGATCCTGTTACAAAATTAATGATTTATTTAATCAGTTCATAACTACATTATTTACTTCCATGTGATATTTCATGCCATTTCTAAAGTTTTTCCTTTGTAAGACTACTATCATGTTAGCTACATAGGATTTGCTTTGAAGCTTAGATATCTATTACGGAACTGGATGATATATGCAGGCATTTTGAAAATACTTGTTTCAGATCTTATGCTGTTGGATTTTGTGGGGAAAGAACTTTGTTTGCTTGCTTGATGCCGTCAGACAAACCGTACGACGAAACTATTGACGTACCTGATTCTGAAGATATTGCAACACCTCGTCCGCAAAAGGCAGTATATGATTCCATGGAAGAATTTGAAGGTAAATCTATGGCATTTTTGATTGTTACAAAGCGAGGTCACAAAGATCATAGAATATTTTGATTATGAAAAATTAGAAACTATTTCCAGTGAAAATTAACTTTCATGATTGACGATGGTTAAATTAAGTTGGTAGTTTTTCACTCCATACAATTCAAAGGATCGAACGTCATATGCAGGAGTACACGACAGTCTGCTGCCGCTCGGCCTATTACTATGCCTGCAGATTCCATGTCATTCCAAGTTTCGGATTTATGGTTGCTGGTCTCTCTTAGTGGAATGTACCGTAGAAGCTATGGTGTACCTCCCCTCCACTGCAATCGCACATGAACTATGGAACAGAAACATTAAGCGGAGTATGTCCACCAGTAAAGTTAAATTACCAGCCTAACAATACACTGCCGCAGTTCGCTGCACGTCACAGATCCATTTGACTTTTGCAGCTATGAGGTAACAAGCGCTGTCGTTTTATTCTGTTTTCCTTTTGATTGTATACTGTGGCAACTAAACTGACACCTTTATAAGGCTCGGAAAGCTGTTCTTAAGTATCAGAAGATAAAAAAAATTCTGGTGGTGGTTGAATACCAAAACATCTGATTTACCCTATGAGCACGTTTGGCCCACCGCATTAGGAGTTTCGAGTTAAGGCCTGCAGTGCTAGAACCTGAGAACCAACCATTTTAACCAATACAAATCTTTTTATGGAATACTTTAGTTCTAACAAGTATCATGTATACCAAGATAGGCTTCCCAAGAATACTGTTACCTGAGATAGGCAAGGTCTGGCGAAGACTAAATTTTGTTACTTGTAAAAGATGTAAAAAGTTCAATCCCTGGACTTTACCTAGTGAAACGTGTTCTACCACTAAAGGGTACTTTTGGCATATTCTCACAGCGGTTATTTGACACCATCAACAGTGACTTCTGTTACTCCCTGTGCTTCAAACCTTTTTGCTTAAAACTAATTTGGGCTGCGAAATTAGCACGGTTGCGAGGTCAATTTTAGTAGAAAATAAAATGTACAACACAAAGTGGAATAAAGTAAGCATTTAGACGTCTATACTTTGTATATGAGGCTGAAATTAGTATCACGCTGTGTAGCTAATTAAAGGGGAAATTGAAATGATTCTGCAGGTCGTTTATGTGTGATGCATTATCTCAACCCTATTTAATTTGAAAGTTATGACCGAGTTACTTTGCTGTTAGCTAAAATGGAAACCTGAAGTAATTCTTTTAAAATCTCAAAGCGCCACGGGAAAAGTGGGTTCGCTAACAGATGAATCATGTTCTGGCGGGGTAAGATTAAGGTGGACTAGATAGGCTGATTAGTTGGTCAGTAACATTTCGTCAAGTGTTTGTGCGTCATATGAGACGTCTTTGTGCACACAAACATTTCCAGTTCGAATTTCTGCGGTGTTTGGATGACGTTATGCTACTGCTCAAATATTGGGTGTATATGGCAGTTTTCTTATGTGGCTGGGAAAGTGGTCATTTGAACCAAAAGGAGCGCAAAGGCTGTTGGTGCTTTAATCACGGGGATATTAGCAATGTTTCCCATATATAAATGTCGAGTTCTAAACGAAGTAAAATGCATTACCTGGAAGAGAAAGTGAATTTACCTATACTGTGGTTGATAAGACGGGAATGCTGTAAGCTCACCTGCAGATTTTTTGCGTTTGGAGCAAATAACGGTTAAATGATGGTTCAATGTTCAGTCCAAATATGATCAGAAAAGTCACAAAGCCATTGAACTTGCGAGTACAGATCTGACTGATCCTATCATGGGATAGTTGGAGGCGATGGACGATGAGAATATGGACAGACTGCCTGTTGTTACGGTGTTCAAACTCCCGTTTTACGCATCATTCTTTCTTTAGTCTGCTCTTTAATAGACTGTACTGCATGGTATCCACCTAAAATAGAACACATCAGCTTCAGTTTACTGGTAGTGAAAACCGAAATTAGACTGAACAAAATCAAGCTTACTCATCCTCTGATAAAATAAACACAGTTATCTGACTATGGTGCAGTGAAGATAAAGTGATAGAGTCACGCCTGTTCTCGGGGAAGAGGCATTTTAAAACCACGTTACAAATCACACAGTGGTAAACCAAGAAGAGATGTGTGATAATTCTTATGATAACTCCTACTCTGTCCAGTGTAACAATGGCGATCCTTATGCTTTCAAAGTTCCACATGGTATTTTTAATTTCTAGAGATGACAGACTTCTAACTGTGTGCACCATAACAGCCAAGCATGCCTTTTGTAAAGATTTTATGGATATTGTAGTCAGTAGGAGATGATAATAACAACTTCCTAATCTAGGCCCATTATATCTGCAGTCACCAGTGAAATATCGCGAAAACAGTCCAGAAAAATGAGAAATATAAATTTCCCAATTCATGTCAAGCCAGCTGTATGTCTTATAAACCTTGTATGGTGGGTAGTCAGCGGGTCCTATGATCACGTATATAACTTGTATACGGATAAAATTATTAAATAGTTAATGACGCTGGAGAAACACTTCCGGTTCTAAATGGATGGTAAATTACAATCAAGCATGACTATGTTCATAACAAAACCGAGTGGACGATATAGCTGTACGTCCACTGAAGTCGGGCAAATAGAACGTGACCAGACCGAATAAACCTTATGAGAAAATTCATCCTTGTGTTGTGATGGTGAGATATTGTATACTGAGTCAGTTGATTTTGACACACGTTCGCTAGGACGTGCAAACAGTTTAATGTCCTTCAGAAACAAGCCAGAAGATATTATGAGAGCAGCTTAAAACCAATGACTAAAACAAAGAATGGATGGGGTTGTCAGAGACTTGGTTGGAAAAACATAAAAGCTAAACCGTCTTATTTTCAAAAATATTCTGGTCGCATTCTCAAACCAAGAGAGGCGCGGTTCACTGATGAAATCTAAATATTTAATGGTTAATTTACTGAGAATGGGCTCTTCATGTTCGATCTTAGGGGAAATTGATGGAATGCCTAATTCCCTTATGAAGATGAAACAAAATGTCAAAATGCTCTGGCATTCATCCGTGGACTTTCCTTGGCGGATCAATTTGTAAGGTTATTTTTGCCATTTTGTAAGAAAGAATGCGTAAAGCTCTTGATATTTAGCACTCCCAGGATAAACATCATCAGCGTATTAAATTAAATTGCTTCCACCATACAAAGGTATTGATGTAACGCACGCGGGAAACAAGAATAAAAGAGAGGGGTCAAATCTTCAAGCCTTCTTGTGTAGTGAGGAGCTTGGAGGAAGTTTTCACCATTCTAGCTGAGTATTTTGGATTGCACTGGCCGCAAGAAGTCTTTTGATTTCGACAGTGCATGAGAACGTTATGATTGGCTAAGCCGCAGAAAATAAATGAGAGTCTGATGGGCACAGGATCTGACCTGTACATCGACGAACGACGGATCGGAAGGACTAGGCCGAAAATACTCAAATCCAGATGACATGAAGTTCTGGAGGGAAAAATAACTGTTCTACCGTCCAAAGTTGGCAGAGAAGTCGAGGCCCGTATTGCAACCAGCACAGACTGTATTAAGAGCTGAGTTGAAATAATTAGGAAAAATTGCCGTGAATATGTCAGATGTCTCGCCATACTTGCGGAAAGAGGAAATGGAGAAAAATCCATACGAGGGCAACGGCAACTGAACGGTATTGGCTTAAGTGTATTGCTCCAGATTCTAGCAAGAAAACACTTATTTGGACTGTGGTGTTAACAGAAACACTTAGAGAAACTCACACCACTGACCGTTGATGTAGGTAACGATGCTACCTCCTTGCTTATTGCAAGGACTTGGACAGTCTCCTTGGAACGGTGTGAAACCATTAATATTTATAGGATCCTCGCCTCGTGTAACCAACATCCTCGTAGTAGATTGACTGGCCGTTAGTTGTATTCCTAGGTACGCACCACATCCTAGGTTTTCTCGCTATAACAGTACAATCATAACGAACCTATATATTGCTCTTTTTAGCTCGCAAGACAATAACATTATTTTTTACTCTTTCTTAGTATTTATTGTTCCTCTTCTTGAGTATAGTCTCTGTATCATTGTGGGTGATTTCAACCATGCCTATACCTTACCACTGACTGTTTGATTTGACTGACCTCTGCATTTCTTCCACCAGAGGCCGCTCCATTTTAGGTAGAGCTATTGCCAACCACCCTGATTTTCCCCCCGAAACTGCGTGTTCCAATTTCAAGTAGTGATCATTATCTGCTTCTGTCAAGGTTCAAGATATGCTCTAGATCAGCATTCCATTCCTTCAGGCGAACGAATCAAATCCGAGTCCGCCTCCGTAACTTTTCACACAACAACATTACTCTTCTTCAGAAATCTCTTTTACTTGTATTTGACTATTTCTCTTTTGCACCCCTACTTAATCACACTATCATTGAGACGGCCAACACAATCTTTGATATTTGCTGTCCCTCAGAAACACTATTCGTCTTAAATGGCCATATCTCCACCCAGAAACTGAAATCTCTAGGAAAATGCAGGGAGCACTTCTACAAATTCCGTGATAATTCAGGGGTGCAGTATATTTCCAAACTAATAAAAGCTGTAATCAAACCCATCGACAATGCATTCACCAACCAAATCCTGAGTGGTAACAACAACCGATTCCTATGGCAAAGCATTCGACTATTATATGGGAAAGAAAAGAAACATGCAAAATTTTCTGCGGATGTTGACAGCATCAATCGTGCTTTCATCCATCCTTCCACTTATACCCCGGTCATATTTGGATAGAGTGACGATATGACAGTTGCAACTTTTTCTAGAGAAGAGGTGCTAGACCTTTTGCGCACCACTAAACTCACCACAGTGGTTGCTCCTGACAGCCTGCCCTCACCTCTTTTAAGGCATGGTGCTGTGGCTCTAATAGATGCATTTACTTCTCTGATTAACTCATCATTAAGCTCGTCTTGTATCCCTGACTGTCGGACACTCGTCACTAAATCTTGCAGTTCTACTGCTTTAGCAAAACGTTTTCGCCCCATCGTATTAACTTTTTCTGGTCTTAAACTGACGGGGCGTGCTACATTTAGGCGCCTGCATTCTTCTATCTATCCTCTTGACCACCCTTTAAAGTCTGCTTATAAATCTAACAGGTCCACTTTGGACGCTGTCGCCTCCCTCATTTACCAAATTGGTAAGTATTTAAATGCATCGATGAAGTCTGTGCATTGCGCCTCCCTGGACTAATCATCGACATTTGATTTAGTCTCACGATCTCTTCTACTTCACAAACTGGAAACATTTGGCTGTCCCAGGCCTTTATTAGAATGGCCGTCTGATTAATTTACTAACCAAACCCAGTGCACACAAATTGAACTTCAAAACCGTTGATTAACAACTCAGGAGTGCTTCGGGGTGCTGTTCTTTCACCGTTTATCTTCTCCACTTAAATCAGCGACTTGACAACTAGCTCCCTCTGCCATGTGTTTTATCATGCTGTTGGTGTTGCCCTCTCTCAAACCATCTCGAACAGCAATGATTTCCAAAGTTTTTCCAACAACCTATATTCTGTTTACCATTTCAGTGCACGAGCTGGTTTAAATCTTAACACATCTAAATGTTCCGAATGTCTCTCTCTCGGTCGGCCTACCCAAATGAAACGTCTTCCGTCAACTCAAAAACGCTTACCAGTGTTGATTCTGTGAATTATCCAGGAGTTACTATTGATAAAAATTTGAATTTGATTTCTCATATTTCCACCCATGTGAAGAATCTCCCAAGCTGTCATTTCAAATCAAGAAGCTTCGGCACTACAAGGTGAAACAAAGCACCATTTCCCATTCTGTATATAAATGTTTTTCCAATCCTTCTTTATTGTTCCCCTGTTATTTGGACAGGATACGAAGCTTGGCTGCGTAGAATGTCTTATTGATAGCGCTAGTCAGTCTTCGTCGTGCTATCTCTGCTAGCGTGTCACCTTTGAATGGCAGAGATATGTATACTGACTTTCTCTCCACCGTCGCCCTCCTAGGAGCTTCCTGTTCTGTCTCCAACATCTTGTCGATTAATCTAATTGGGAAACCATTTTCAGCGAATACTCTTCTGACCGTCTGCAGTTCAGCTTCAAGAGTATCTTCTGTGCATATTCTTTTTGTATCTATTCATTCACATGTCCCTGTGGGACAATGTACATCGGCCGCACGACCAGGCGTTTGTCTGAACGCGTCCGTAAGCACCACCCGGCATAGTTAAGCAATCGACCAATTAAGTCACTTAATAGCTCAGTTGTTTCACATTTGGCACAGACTAACCACACCGTGAATGTGACGCAAGCTTTCCGGACCCTGTATGAAGTCAGAGGTCAACAATCCAGGTTGGCAAAGTGTCGCCTCTTGAGCACTGCGGAAGCTGTCGCAATCCGTCTTAACAATCCTCCACTTTGTTCTCAAAAACAATTTGTGGTTGCGCTTCAACTCCCCTGGCCCACCCTCCGTCCCAATACAAACTCTAGATAACAAAACAATTAACACAACACATTCTTGTGTATTCAGGTTATGCATGTAACACCGCAAATCCCCTTCCCACCCATATTTGTATCTGACTAATCCAATCCTTCCTATAGTGAAAATTTTTTGTCAAGATATATATGTAATGATGTAATGGCATGAGTACGAACCACCGAAAACGAGCTTGTTCGCCAACTTGTGTTTTCTCAGTGTGCTCAGTGGTTAATTTTCAAGGAATTATTTTTTTGCGCAAAACACAACAAATTAAATTTTCCATCAAGTAATGTGTATTGCAACCCACAAGGATCAGTGGGTACGTGTTACTGAAGGAATGCCTAAGTAGAGAAACTCTCCATTCAGCATGATGCTTCCTAACGCGGCGTTTAGATTTTCCGAATATTCGTGTTGCTCTACTCCAGGTAAATCTGTCAAATTGTTTTCCGCAAAACATCGACGAATTGGAGAGATTTTATAAAATTGTACTAAAGTGTTACAGATGGTGATATTAGATTTACCGTAACAAGAGTTAATCTGGTAACGGCAAGAAAAATGATATCGAAAAAGAATCAAATGTTATGATCATCATGCGTCAAATCTCTTCAAATCTGGAAAGGATAACATTACCGTGCTTTCGAAAGCACGAATTTCTTCAGGGTAATCAGTTCGTGTAAAATTAGCGTTTATAGAATTGTCAGATGGGTAGAGAATGAAAATTAACAGAAAAACAGAAATTTCGACATTCGCGCTCGGTTGTAAGGTAGTTTTCTGTACACTCCTAGGGACTGACAACTGGTGTGCGAGAATGGTATCGTAATTGGCATTGCGCCTGAATCTGATAGAGTGATTTTATTGGTTAGCGGTAGCTGCGCAACGCTGCACCGTGTAGACACTTCACGATGATGCAACCCGACCTTGCCAGACATTGAGCAAGTTCGGAACGCAAGATCGGAGTGAGACCGCGTCATCCCAATGTCTACCAGCGGCCAGCCGAAGTGGTGGCGTGAAGGGAAGGCAAGAGTGCAGATATGCAAACTGAGAAGGCTATATCGAGAGCTGGGCCAACCAACCAGGATGAGTGGTCCGGATTCGTCAAAGACACCATGAGCTAAATCGCATGAAATGCACCGAACAAGATGGACCAATCAAAGCGCGACCCGGACTGCCGATGAGTTGATGGCAGTTGCAGAGGCGCAATAATGCAAGCAAAGCAACCTATAAATATGTGGTGATTTTACTTGATAAACGAGAAGGTCTGTATGGCGGTGGGCTCTGTTTATTTTCACTTGATTTTGGGAACGGGTGATAACGACATAGAGGTAGGATCAGCCTACTGAAGAGCGGTAATCGGAAGACAGAAATGGCGGTACTCAACAGAAATTGTGATAGGTAATCCTAACCAACGGCCTGAGGTTATACACAATTTTATGTGTGCACACTTCAATAGACAGTTGTTCGTATTTCACTCAAGCTCTTACATTCATTATTTCTTCTTAGTCTGGGGATGAATTCCACCAAGAAATAGGGTTGTTAATCCAGAAAAATTACTAGGAAATTCAATTGGGAGCTGTACTTCGTTTAAATGAATTCAGATTCAATAAAGAACATGTTCAGATGTTTTGAAATAACATGTGGAACCCAAGAAGTGATTGGACAGGACAATGACCTCCATTATTTACGTTGCAAAGTACGGGAGTTCAGCGGTAGATCATTTCTTCGACCTTGATCCAGGACAGTGGCCTGGAGGTTTAATAGGTATAAGAACTTTTCATTCCAAGCAGCAGTTGGTCCAGCTTATCTGGGTATCATATTAGGGTAGTACTGAATGGAAAGTGAAGCATTTTGAAACAAGAGTCTATACTTGCAGAAAATAGCTGTTGTCGGAAACAGTATCTCATAGGTAATTTTCGCATGGAGGAAAATGTACAGTGAGGATATAAAAATTGTTCCGAAGCAGAACAGTGGAACCAACCGAGGGATCAAAAGAGCAGGAAAACAAATGGATAGAAAAAAAGATTTGATTGTGCCTAACGTCCGGACAAAATGATCATCAAACATGAGAATACCACTCGCGAAGTTGAATAAAGGTCAACTAATGAAAATGTGAAATGGACGTGTCAGATTCTCAGTCTCTGATTGGAAAATACTTGACAAAATCTGTTTTATGGACTGATTATGTTTCACTACCATAGAAGTCAGAGTGATAAACTAACCGGAAAAATGGAATCGAGGAATTCGAAGCACAGAATACTCTTTATCCACTTCGGATTTACTTCGATTCAAATTGACCTAATTTTGAAGGCAGAGAGAAGGAAGGTCAGTGCTGCACGGTGTTAACAGTTCGTATTACTCTTTTCAATATCTTACGTCGAACAATCAAAGAATTACGTAATGCTTAGTTTGCCTTGGAAATTGACATCAATTATCTATTGTACAGAATTTAACCCTTATGCTCATGCACTGCAGTTGATAGCCGAATGTTTTCTGACTCTTAGATTATTTTACATAGATGGTTGAAAAAAGGAATGTCCCGAATTATTGGTCTTTTTTCTATGGTGTTCGAATTAGACAAATTTAAATTCGACTTATCCGAAAGTGAAAACGCATACCTGAGAAATGTTTTCAAAATGTTCGGCTTCAAGTGCCCCTTGACGTGTGAAAGCATCACTGTTAAATCTGATTTGGGGAATATGTTATTTGGATTGCGATTTCAGGTTCGTGTTTTCGTGAGAGTAGGTGCGTTAGTACAACACTCATGCAGTTAGCTTACGTTATGACTTGTTAGATGTGAATTTTCGATAACTCCATTTTTCGTGCAAATGCTAAATTCTTGGAATTCCTAAACGAAACTGTCGTTGACAAACTGTGGCCAGTATGAGTTTACGATATGAATAATTTGAACAATTAAAGCTTGGTCCAGGAGTGTTTATAAAGAACAAACGGTTTAAAGTTTCAGAGAAAAAGGGGTCAGTTATCAAAACTGTTTGACAGTATTCTGATTTACCCTTCTTTCCAACTCGTGTAGAACAGCATTTCTGTCATTTCATTGCGATTTTCATTGATTCAGATCGCTCCGGAAAGAGCAAGAAGAAAGTGGGCCAAACCAGCGAATCGCAGTTGGCTACTAGTCCCCCAGTAAGCAAATAGAATGATGAAAATATTTATCCATTTTCCAGATGATCGATTTTGATGCCAAATGGCTAAATGAGAGAAAGACGTAAATTTTAAGAAATCTTCTCTGTGAAAACTACTTTTTGTAAATATCAGGACCAAATAATGTAAGGAGTGTTTTGAAAAATCGAATGCTTTGATTGTAAAACTTGCCTTGAGAAAGACTACCCACGGTAGTCGAAACGTTGGCGCATTACATCTACCAACAACGCTGTGTTATTGACATTATATCATTCACAATTGACAATTACTTTTGTTTATCCATCAGCAAAACAATGAAAGAGTAGTTAGCCTAGAAATATAAAATAGCATCTCCCGTTTATTGTCAATAAATGTATGGTCTATGATTTTATCCATTTTCTTCGTTAGTCTGATATATTGCGGAAATTGCTTTTTTAGCATTTTTTTCTTTGGATAAAAACGTCAATTCACAAAACTCTCACGCTATACTCTTCCCTCGTTTCCTTGCACATGGTGAACAACTGAATGTACTGCGAAGTCATAAATTCCAGGTACTCTTACCAGTTTGCAGTCTCAACTATCGAAGTTGATGGTGATGGTTAAGCTGCACTAAATGCTATGAAGCTACAATGAACATGTTATGAAGAGTATTCTCAACAAAGCCCGTCTTCATCTTAACAGCCGAACGCATATGCAATCAATGCGGTAGAAGAACTGGGCCTAAGAAGATGAGCTGAAATGATCTGCCTCTTGCGACAATATTAACTTTTTAAGTATCGATCCCCATAACACCAGATGACGGATCGTTTTTTGATGAGCCCAGTTTTAGTGATTAGAGTGAAACTCGGACGATTTCAAGCCAACTGTACAGTCCGGTTTCTGCCACATTCAAGAGCATGTATCCGGTGTGATTTCACGATCCACTTATAGTCATTACGGTAATGCATTTATCTCCATGTGTTTCTACGCTTTGTTTTCAAGCTGCTGACAGTGAGTTTTTTTTTCTGAAATGCTTTTATTGTTTCGTTTAGTTTCTGTCATTTTTAAAATGAATGCTGTTCGTTTTCGGCCGATGTGATTTGTCCGTCTGTCACAGCTTCAAACGCATTAGGCGTTGTTACCGTTCCTTTTGAACTCAATTTTTTCAAAAGTTGATCCATACTCAGCGGTGATAAAACAATCATCCACTTAATTCATCCTTAAGGAAATCATATCTTACTAAGGAAGCTGCAGGCTGACTTAGTCATCCTCACTAATTTGCACATTCCTATGACCTCACACATGGATAAAACAAATACTGCGTCACTGACTGTGTAATTTCCAGTGACGCATCTATTTTTGACTCACATTTGTTTAGTCTATAGGTTGCAAGTGTTTCAGCACTGCTGTCATAATTGAGTGTGCCATTTATTGTGAAACGTCAAATAGATCTCCTGCCTTTTCTAGCTTACAGGCAATAGTATGCATAAAGCTGACATGAATAAATATTTATATGCGGACAGATAGAAATTTGCTGTAAATCAGGAATCCCTATAACTTAGAATATGCGGATGATGTTGTGCTACCGAGTGAAGATTCAAGTAAGTTGCTGATTTTTCTTGACCTTCTGAACGATAGGGTAGGTATTTTGACTCAAGGCATCCGTGGTGTCCGCGTGATATCCGGTTAACAATCAAAGGTCAAGTATACACGACAATGGCGAGGTAGATATTGCTCTACGACTCTGAACGATGGTTGTCAAGAGCAAAAGGTGTTCGCAGACTTTCGATGTTTGAATACCGTTGCCTTCATAATACTTGTAAAATATGGTGGGAGAATTTGTGAGTAACTCAGAGGTTAAGTGTAAGGTACTGGATGATACAGTTCAGTCTTTAGAATAGGCGATGAACCAGAATAGGTTGAGGTGCTTGGGACGTCTTTCACATCCCCACAAGACGACTGCCTGGCTCGTTTTACGTTGTTCTGCAAGGCGGGCAATTGTTTGAGGATGGTTCGGGGTGGCCAGTCGATGACATGGGTAAAATGCTTCATAGCTGTAACCAGTGGACTGGCTGCTGTAGTTTGTCAGTGTGACTACCGAGTTGGGGTCCACGAGATCTTTCACAGAGGTGGGTGGAGGCAATATATGACATGGCTCAGTGCCGTAATCAGTGCGTCCTTACATTCAAAGCCTTTCATCTTCTGCGTAGTTCTTCAACTTACTCTTCTGCAGTCGGCCGTTCATTATTCCCCGTGCTTATTCTGCTGCAGCAGACGATGCTGTGATTTATGAACCAAAACCAAAGTACTCTGGTGCAAGATTAATGGCTTTCCAAAGTATACATACATATGCATGCTATCCAGTGTACCCTTAAGTAGAATAGTGTTCTACAATTAAGCCGATCGCAGTTATTTACCCACAACTTTTGGTCGGATTGCCTAGAGAAGAAAAATGTAGTCTATTCGTACGAATCAGTCTGCTCACAACCATTGGTGCTACACGTTACACAGAATCCGCCATTCGTTTCCCAATCTGTTTCTCTCTCATCAGACTAAACTCACTGAATAGTTTTCCTTCTTCCTTTTTCCCTTACAGTTCACAAAAAGTGCATACATACCTTCTATATGCAACTGGCTTAGGCAATAGATGAATTTACTGAAAAACAGGTTGGTCGTAATCTGTCCATTTCTCTATTATGTAAAATGATTATTAAGTGGCTTGCTGTTTTCTTTGTTGGCCTGAGCGCGGGTTGTTACGCGTCAGCAATCCGTATTAAGTGAGTAACGGAAAAAAATCTGTGCTGCGTTGCATACCATCATCTAGCCCTGAATCACCCAGAAGAAGATAGTCAAAGCTAATCCCTAAATCAGTCAGATATTTTAAGGCCGAATAACGGGCGATTTTGAATGTACATATAGCAATTAGTGTATAAGACTGACATTTCTATGCTTGCCTGACTGCAATCTGAACCCCATCAACCACGCACCAAACTCAAATCATTAGGTTATTCTTATACTTGAGATGCACCAAACTCGAGTCTCCCTTTCACTGGCAATTCATATCAACCGTTGCACCCAGGATTTGGATCGGGAATTTCAAGCTGGAAGGCCTGTGTCACCAGCTGCGCCAGTCGGTATTGCCATGCCTCCCTTGGAGGTTATCGGGGCCCTATTATTAGTCACTGAGGTCGATATCTAGGCCAACGTAACTAGTCTGCATGTGCTCATGCACTTGCACACATTTATACATGCGTACTTGCAGCGACATGCATGCATGCATACACCCATGCATACATGCATGGACATATACACATTCTGCACACATATATGCATATATGAATACAGGTATTAGCCAGTATACGTTCATGCCAATGGCCACCAAGGTCAGTCAATGCATTTGACTGCAAAACTTGCCTTGAGAAAGACTGCCCACGGTAGTGGAAACGTTGGCGCATTGCATCTACCAACAACGTTGTGTTATGTCACTCATAATAAGAACAAGGAATGGTTATTTGCAATTCATTTGTCAACATAAGTGGATCTGCGTAAATGGCTGCAGTTTGGAATGCTTCTTTCAATGTGAGACCTCATATTATGCGAGCATTATTAAATTCAAAGAAGACCACTCTCATATACCACTCACAAATAACTGGGATAGGCATAAATTTAACTTATCATACAAGTCACTCAAATTCCGTTGCACTCACTAAAACCATTGGGTTATTCTTCTCATGAACTAGGCAGGAGTTAACCTACTAGGTGGCATGAAATCTGCCACGAAGAATGCTGACCGCGTGAATGCTTCGGAAACTGGGAGCTCAGAAGATGATGATGACGATGATGACGATGACGATGAAGAAGAAGATAACACACCAGAAGTCCTCGAAGGGTGAGCAATTTTCAGTTTGCTATTTGGATCCCTCCATAAAATCCTATTAACATTCGGATGTGGTAAAACGTGCAAAGGGATATTGGAGGTGCGGGATAACACCTAATCCATTAGGCATCCATGAGAACTCATGACAAAGTTTAAGTTAATGAAGATCGGTTCCTCTATAGTTTATCCCTGTCCTTGAGTACACCATTTGTTTAGAAAATTTAAGCATGTAATGATGGAAGTCATTGTCTGTTGGGTTATTTTTGTTTTGGTAGGTGTTCTTTTCTGTTGTGTAACGACTTGTAATGAGGTGTAGACAGCAATCAGACCGATGCGTTATAATGGCCTTTATCGTTAGGTAACCACTGGATGATGAGCTTGGTGTACTTGAAAACGGATACATTGAAAACCTTGCTAGTCATGGTTGTGTTCTAAATAAATCTCTCTTCTAAGTACACGTTATCTAAAGAGGCAGAGCAATTAATGGGGGCTTTCCTTACTATGGGATCACAATCCTATGACAGGTACGTTAGTTTACACTGAAATTCATCCTAACTAGTAACTAAATGGATTGAGAAATATGTATTTTATTCCGTAGTATTCGCGTGCATGAACAACTAGTCACTCGGTGCTGCATCCTTTGCACTAAAGTTACTACCTCAAAGAAATTATCAGCCGTCAGGAGCATCTGCTGAACTTTTGCAGAGAAACGAACCTCAGGATGGAAAGGTAGTGGTAATTTCCCAGTAGTGAATGTATACTGCTTTGTATACACCGAACTGTAACGCTTATGGTTTGCGTTTTTGTGTAAGCAAATGTAAGTCCCTTCAGTCTAATTTACACTCTAGTGATGCATTAGCAGTTAAAACAAGTATAATTCATAGTACTAGAATTTTGCTTGTGAGTTTCGACGTGCATGTAAAAGTGCAGCACGATCAGCATGACTTTGGTCCTTTCTGAGGATATCACTCAGTTCAAACAGATCATGGGTACTCGAATCGGCCGGACTCACTAGTCTATAAATTTGTTCTCATTCGCTGGGTTTAGTGCTGCTAAACTGTACTACCTTGAGGTTTCAGCCGCTTAGGGAGCAGCCTATCATCCAACACTCGAACTGACAAGTGTCCATGAGGTAGCGCTAAAGTTGCCCTGTCCGGTTCTGTTAACTTCTTGCACACTTTAATCTCCCACTGGTATTTCCTGGTTCTGGTCTCTATATGTCAATTTCCGCTAATAGTGTGCAAACCGATTTCAAGTATAAAAATTTATTGGGCAGAGAAAAATGAAACCCCATATAAGAGACCTGCATTGGTATGAAACAAATCTGATCGGAGTAATACCAATTAAGCTGGCAATCAGTCATTCCACCTGGTGTCTTCTCAAATTCAAGGAGCAGGTGCGCGAAACGCTGTCTAGATCAACTTCATGTCCTGCTTGAAAAAGTTCACTGGTTAGTTTTCTCATATCTTTTGGCGCGTCGTAAAAAACGCCTGATGTTATCCGTCACTCACTATCAGTTTAAGAAAAAAGCACATCGAGAAGAGTTTGTTTGTCCTCATAAAACATCAACCTTTTGTATCCACGTATAGCAACTTATGAGTGGTGCATATTTTGCCGAGACACCGTGAATCAGAATCACCTCATTAGAATACCTAATGAATAAGGCACGAATCTAATCAAAATTTCGTGGACATTGAGCTGCGGAACCGATTATTTTTTATTGCAACAAGTGGAAGACAAATCAAGTGTCTCGGTGTAGAGTGTACTATAGTGAACTATAGTAGTGTAGTGTGTGTACTATGGTGTGTAGTGTACTGTAGTGTGTGCTATAGTGTACTGTAGTGTATAGTATGTAGTGTACTATAAACATAGTGTGCTTTAGATGACGAACTTAAAGGTGAAAAATTCAAAGTTCAGGTAGGAAAAAAATCTACGCGTTGCGATGACACTGCCTTCGTAGACGGCTTTCGTGATGACAGTCAATTTTTTTCTGTTTTGTCAACAACCTTTTATTTCGAAGCACGGAACGTATGATACTACCAAAATCGGATGTGAGATAGCAAAACACTGTATCTATAAATGCCAACAGACAGCTTTAGCTTTCTGAACCAACAAGTTACTGTGCGCGAAAAATTAAAAAAAAGTCATTTGGATTATTCGTCTACTTGCCCACTATAATTTTTCATTAATTTACCGAGTTTTTCCGGCATTGAATTTATACGATTGTTGATTGCTTAATGCTAACTTCGGGAAAAATAGGCTGGAAAGCGCATCAAGCTCGGGGTTGTCAGATGGTACCTATACAATCTCTGCCATGAAATTTACCACAGCTTCATAAGTCTAATTAAGCAGAAATTATTTATTTTACAGTCAAAAGCCAACAAACGCTGAGTTTGGACGTGACGTGGTATATACTCATGGGAATATTTTCCCTTATCTCTTTGCGGATCGTGCAATAGTTGTGGCTCAAACCAGTCGAATTTTGTCGAAAGGAGTCACTTATATTTTGAATCCAGTCAAATTTTGTGTTTACCACTTTCATTAGAAAAATGCCTCACTCTTTCACTTAATGGGTCGTTTTCTTCTTTGAACATCACCGCCATCTCGGATACCTTAAGGAATTTTTCACTGACCCAGAACAGGATTGGAAGACTACAGCTTGAAGCCACGTACCTTGTGGAGTGCAGTGCATCAGGAGAACTTATTTCATTTCTCTGAAAACTCTTTTGAATTCGCCCTTCGTGTGTTTCATTAGACTGATATGTGTTCCGCTTCATGGTCTGGCAATCCGAATCCGTTTCGAACGGACTAGGTGAAACAACTGGAATGTTTTTAGATTAATTTGGAATTTGTTTATCCCTCCCCTCTAACGTTTGGTGCTGCAAGGACCGATTGGGAACCACTAATAGTCATTATGTCAATATCAACAGCAAAGTATCTAGACGATGTTAAATCGAGTCTGGGCCTGTAGGCTAAAGCGAATATCAATTTATATATCACTGCAAGGAGAAACCACGCATTTGGTCCAAATGGACCTGTGTCCTATTCAACTACTCTACAGCTTGGTGCCGCGCAAAACTGTTTGAAGTCGCTATTGTTACTAAGTTGGGTATTGTACTGGTGACCATAGTCGTCATCCTGAAGAAGGAAAATGCAGCTGTTCGATTCCGCAAAGACTCCTCAGCTGCTCTGAATGAAGCTTTTTAGACACACCTATTACTAATTCCTAATAATCTCTTTGGCGACCTTAGTGAAGATGAGTCTTCTCTAAACTAGACTTCTCGCATGCTCACCTGAATGTGGTAGAGGAGCAATCGTGCAGAGCTTTTGACGATTGATATTCAAAGAATTTCGTATCAGAATAACGTACTTCTATATTTAAACAGATTATGGATAGGCGCTTAGCCGTTATAGTATACCATGACATATATGAACGACATCACTGTTGAAGATGCCTCGATAGGTGAGCAGTTCAAGAGATATTCAGTCTTTTCAATTATACGATTCCAACCATCACTTGGAAAGGAGTATGTCACTGCTACCGAGTGTCAGTTTACTGGGTACCATAATGAAAGAAATTGGTTGCTCCAAACTTTGCCTGCCTTATGTACCACTGAAACGCTTCAATATTCCATTGACATAGCGGATGGCTATAATACTCTCCTTTCTAGCTCCGGTGAACAATCCTTTTTAAAGTGGATACCAAGTGATACTGGTTGCCAAATTAACAACACGAGTTAGGGAAATTCACAAACGTACGCATGCTCGATCATGCAATGACATGCTGCAATTGTCAGCTCGCTGTGATTGTCGCACCGGTTGCCATTGACTAAGAAATAGGTCAGTCGAGAAGAGGTATGCAACTTACGTCGACTACTAATTCCCGCCTGGAAGAAGTATAACCACGCAGAAAAAGTACGGTTTAGGTGGAACTTCGCAGTTGAAATATCTGCGAAACGTCACATTGAGCACAAGCCATCACGTTCTACTTCCTTAAGCAAGAAACATGGATCTGTTTAAGTGGTGGGTTGTTTAGATGACCGACTACGACTTTGTCCGTAGCTATCCATGCCGATGTGTTGTATGACATTTGAACAGTCCAAAGAAGCACATTTGCCTGTTCGATAATGAGTAGAGCAGCACCTTATTTTACATCGGTTATTTCACCCGCCTTTATGAACACAACTTCGGATAAATCACAAAATTTTCCCTTGAAAGCTTTTGTTATTCGGATATCATGTCAGGTATATACTTACCATTTTGTACCTATACATATATATATATATTTGTGTGCATACATAAATATGCATGTCTATATATGACACCATCCGACAACAAGTATCATGCTCATGGCGGAATATGAGGACATGGTTCGATTAAAAAGGTTGAAAAGAATTACTTATATAGCTTTTAACTCACTTCTTAACTAGTCTTGACAGTTGACACGATTTGCGTTTAGCTAATTCTGTTTGAATCCACAATGAAATAAAAGTGCAAAGTCTAGATGAAAGCACATATACTTGTTTGATTTTTCTGTACAACATGAATAAGTCGCTAGGACATGCTAATTTCGAAGGTGAAGTTTTGTCTAAGGAGTTTTATGCACATTTATATTGTACTAGTATTTTTCAATTGCCCTGGGGATTTGATGTTGATTTGCGATAGTCATGAATCGAGATAAAATTTACACTTTGTGATACCTTCTTTTCAGGGCTTACAACCCCGCGGACTACGAACACTTAGCTGTTTCTGCTGAGATTAAAGAAATGTTTGAATACATACAACGGTAAACGTTTTTTTATTAAAAGAATAAAATCACTTGCTAATTCAAGTTACACACCTCAGGTGATTGAACTGGAGACGCATTTGAAGCCGTTTATTCCCGACTACATTGCTGCTGTCGGTGACATCGATGCGTTCCTGAAGGCAAGCTCAAATTTTCGTACACAGATGGATAGTTATTTTGTGTATGTGGTAGGCTACTTACTTCGAACATCGCCTGTCAGATTCTAAACACTGACAAATGTTTCCGTCGCATAGCGTTTAAATCTTAAATATTCAGTCACCAGTCCAAAGAAATTTTCGCTCATAGGCTGAGTTCGCCTTTGTTTTCCGTATTTTTTGGCATAACCTTTAACCATTTAGATTATCTTGGGTAAAATTCTGATGCCTATAAAGCAGCTAGACCAAAAGACGATAAATAAGGTCACGTGTGCTCTGTAATAACGAGCAAGGAGGAGGCAAAAATACTGATCAGTGAGCTAAAACCTTACCAACCAACGAGAATGAGCCTTAATGACCGAGCGTCTGCAGAATCGTAATGAAAACAACCGTGGTTAGCTGGAAATAACCAATCATTCGTCAGACTGTTAAGGACTAAACACGGAATTTCAGGTTCTTGAATGAGTAGCACCAAGTATACCAGCCAGCATTATCTAAATGTGCAAAAGTCAAATTCAGTAGCAAGAGCCTATAAATACGGGAGATTGTAATCAAGTACGTCTTCTCCACTTCTGAATCAAGTCCTCACACCCCGTTATGATTCCTACAGTAATACATCTGCAATTAATTTGGGTATATATATATACATATAAAGAATTACCAACGAATCACAGTTGTGGTTCTTCTGTGGACTATTCGATGAAGAGCTTCCATGCACGTCCCTGATGCTACAGATTCGATTCTGGTGATAAATATCAATTCGGAGTGTACAGGTATAAGGATGTTTGGACAACAGAGTACCGGGTACGCATACCTGACGAGTGACCATAACCGCGAAACCGGTCGTGTTCACTAATCCAGATACTACTTACGATATGTATATTTACATATATACATATAGATATATATCGTTGATATCATACTTGAAACCTGAAGGTCAGGCTCAGAGCTGAAGAATTTCTGAACGCCGACTACGATCAACATTGACTTCGAAGTCCCCACCGACAGTTGTGACAAAGACACAACATTCACTAGTGTCTACATGGAAAGATTTTGCATCAGATTCAAACAGTAATTTTTTGTTTGGTTTTCACCTAAAGAATGTTGATTTTTCATACCAAACATATGAGTGATTTTTATTGAATCCCCTTTTCTAATGGTCGATGATATGATAACCGCAGGTCCATGGCCTGCAAAATCCAACGACACTTACAGTTTAGCTTTAGTATCGATGTTGGACCAATCATCCAGAGATTTCCCGATGGGTTTAGTGGCTGAGGTGGTCGACTGGGTGTCGGGTTTGCGTCCCAACTCGGGCTCGATGTATATGAACTATTGACGACTCCTAACAAGGATGAAAGAGCTTTACGGTGCTTTATAAAGTGTTGACTTTTAGCTAAGTTTGATCACAGGTTCCGTACTGGTTCGCGTTAACTTCCCATTGGCAACCGGGCGATCTAATATTCACTGATCGGGAACCGCCCAAATTTCTGTGCCCTGACGTCGGAGTTGCATCAGAAATCACGATCAGGATCGATTACTGCTCTTATTTTACTTTCATCTCGCCTACGATGACTAGCTGGGACAAAGAAAGTTGGCTTGAAACCCTATATGCAAAAAAGCATATCTCAATTCGGACCAAGCAGCATAGTTTGGTGGTATCTATGCAGCATGCCAATCGGCATTACAGGAATAGATGGTGCACCTAACAACCGATTTGTCATTCCCATGATAGATTTGAGAGCTTTTGATTGGATCACCGGAAGATTAATGTTCTTTTGCATGCTTTGGGAACCATTCGCATATAAATTCATGCAAAATTGGCGCTTAGAGACTTTAGCCGTGGAACAATAATGCTGCCCATTATCCGCTCCCAGAGACATCCTGAAGAAACCACTTTGCTGGGGTAGTTCAAAGATGACAGTTAGATGCTACTTACTCCTATCAGTAGCCAAAGCAGCATCACAAAACACCATGGACGAATAGATCTGGGTATTCTGTGACCACAGGGATTGTATTGCATGACCGTGTCGTTCTGTATCAGCTCCGATTCTGATCAGAAATGGTGGACACGGAAGATAAGCCAGTGCCTCAAAAAGGACACGCTTTATCAAATCTTTGTTTGCAACCTGCTAGTAGTAGTTTGAGTTTCGAGACTTCCCGAGTAAAAAGAACCCACATGACCGACAAGATTTGATAACGCCAGTAAAATGGTTGCTTTCGCAAAGAGGTTCGAGTAATGCGATCTTATGGGGATCAGGAAAATCTGTTTGTCTGAATGAGAATGCACTCTAGGTTAGGGAACAACGAACCGTGTTTTAGGTGCAGAAGGCACTCAACTGAAGACATTACCTTTCTATAAAATAATGTTGCGCTTGGTTGTCACCCTACTGTGCAGTCTTTTATTTTTTTTACCTCGCCAGAAATTTCACAGAACGCAATGCCCACGTTTTAGGTTCCAAGACCCGATGGGAAACCGGACAACTTGGGTTTACTTGTCCTGGATGAACCGTGCGCCAATCAATCCGATCCCACCGTGCTGGATTTGCATTTACGTGCTCTGTCCAAACAATCGGCCTCCAAGAAGTTGGTGAGATTTCATTAGATTGCATTTACCTAATGTAAAAGCTTTGCTTAGACACAAAACGATCTGACCAGTTTTTTTTTGAATGAGTCTG
Organism: Fasciolopsis buskii; assembly: GCA_008360955.1. Classification (NCBI taxonomy): domain Eukaryota; kingdom Metazoa; phylum Platyhelminthes; class Trematoda; order Plagiorchiida; family Fasciolidae; genus Fasciolopsis; species Fasciolopsis buskii. The sequence goes on from LUCM01008086.1 coordinate 39,727, forward strand.
TCTCAGGCCCAAGCAACGAACCAAAAGACGGTGTGTCGGATCGCGTTAAACGACTGGGAAGAATAATAGTCTACCAAACCCTGAAATTAATGCATTTGGATTAGTTTTTCTTATCAGAACCACAAATTTCTTACGGGGATATTTATTTGGTTGTGATAACCTGTTATGTGTAATTATGAACTGCAGAAGTATATTAGATGATGAGGATCTCTTCTTCAGTTACCCAGACCAGCTGTGTACCGGGAACGATCCGTCAGATTTGTTTTTAAAGTTAATTGTAGCGGTCACTAATGTGTCCATGGTGTTCCGTCAATGAAAAAATGCAGTTTTCAACCACCGCCTTCATGTTATGAAGAAAACTGGAAGAAGTGGAGATGCACAAACAGCTGGTGGGTTTGGAGTAGTATTTACGCTGGAGTATTGCAGGAATCTGTGAAGTCCAGTAAGATGCCGAAAGCATGCTGGTTTCCAGTACAAGGTTCAAAAGTTGACGAAAGCCAAGATCAAGCACAGCCCCGTACAACGTTGGAGTCGTTCCCTAGTTTACTTTTGAATTTGTGTTATCTACAACTGATGTTCAGAAGTTTTGTTAAGGGAATTTACAACCTGCGGCAAGGCAAGTTTTTTGTACATATCTATTGTTTGATTAAATCTAACTCCAGCTCATCAATACTTGCTTTCTGGTGCTCAGAGTATAGCATAAAACCCCCAAATGTTTCCACCATGTTCCATTTCTTTAAAGGACATTCCATAGATAAAAAATGACTTATTATCGCTTCAAATATCAATTCTTACAAAAACTGTAAGATGGACCGAGCTTCGTTCAATTTTGTGTAATCAGCAGAATCCGTGTGATTGTGACCACTCGACAGATTAGTTTCATTGTGAAGAAAGACGGTTTCCCATCAAACACCATTGACTTGCTAGTTTACGACAACCACGTCGGCCTTGCGTTCAGCAGTCTGCACCGTAATTTACATCAGTAACGGCATCTTAACTCACTATCGATTCGAATACTGTAGATAAAATTTACCTTCTGGCTTAACATTCTTCCACAATGTACACGTTAGCCGGGAACTGCCAACAAACTTTTCCCGTTTACCAATAGATCGTGAAGAGCATACAGAACGCAGAACAACAATCGAAAGAAATCGACGGTTGGATTAAAAGTATCGCTGACCTGCACAGGGCCAAGCCACCACCGACGGTACATTATATCAAGTAAGTAACGTTAAACATGCATATCAGGTCTAATCAAAACATTTTTATGAGACCTGGGAGGAATGATTCGCCCTTAATATTTCATTTATAATGAAGAATAGTGCAGTGAACGGTCTGGAGGGCTGAAATCGGGCAAAGCATGGGTTAGGACTTCGTACTGATGTACGTGCTTCCTATCCATCCCTCGTTGTTTCAACAGTGACTATACAAAATTCAAGCTAAATTTGTTTGCCATCTTCTAACTGGATCAGATATAATGAAAACGTACTCTTCGTGACAGTTGTTGTGTATTCAAATCGTTAAGACGAAGAAACATTCTTGAAACGGATTGACAAAATAACAGTCGTTCTTTAGTTATGATGCCGAAGTGAAGTATTGCTTGCTTTCTCGGTCTTTGTAAAGGTCTCTTGCAGACTGCACTGTTTAGCACACGAAGAGAGCATGGTTCATAAACGAAAGCTTATCCAGGTAATATAAGTAACTCCAACCAAAACCACAATTAACTGACACAAGACTTATGGTCGTGAAAACGAAATTCCACGTGTTTCCGACAGTCAATCAGAGACCCCCACATTTTATCAATGATTGCTTGTTGATAAACCATTTCGCCCATGACTGCAATAACCCCGTATTTACGGGAAAATTAATGTGCCACCAAGGGGAATTTGCGTAACCATCGAAATGACCAGACATGAAATCCGGTTGAATAATGCGCCCTAACACCGTGTTGAAGGTTATTTCTGATCAGACGACAGATGGGGCATTTTTAATGTTAATCGCGTACTTAGGTATTCCCGTCTGCGCTACAGTGAGGAAACGACGTAATGAAAAACGGGATGCAAGAAGATTAGGCAGTTACGCACGTACTATTATCTGTTTGTTTTACGTGATGCTAGTTTTATGACTTAAAACCGGACCCCACAACCTGAATGACCGAAAATAGCTGAAAGAAAGTTCACACGTGCGGAGCATTTCAATGTATAATTTATTTGGTTTCTCTCCCCTCTTAGGAACATGCCCGAAGTTTCAACGCTAATGGCGGAATGGCCTGCAAAATTCGAAGATGCCATCCGAAACCTGAGTCTACCCGGCTCCCAGCTGGATTGCAGCTTAAAGGAATATATTGATATTATCTGTGGTAAGCCAGTTCATTGTCGTGAACTGAAGGATGAAGACAAAACTAAGACCATTCCATTCCATTCAGGCTTCTCCAATTTCCAACTTGAACAACAAAATGGTTTTCCATGGACTTCCACTGTGTGAAATGTTCGAGTGTTTGCTATCCCAGGAAACTCGTGATATCCAAATAATCTAATTCTAACGTATGCTGGTAGCGCCGCAGTGGCAGAAATCACCACTGATAATTTACATTTGACCTGTTCCGAAGACTGAATTTCACAAGCTGTTTATAATTTGTGAAATCTGCACAGCACTGTTCGAGCCCAGGCGAGAGCACTGTTGGAACTGATGAGGTTGAATGTTAGCATCACTGTTAGTTTATCCAAAAGTGCCATTCCTAATGGGGTATGGAAATACGGACATGCTACTTATTGTAATTCTTCATACGGTATGAACGTTCGCTTCACTGTCAAAACCCATGAAAGCACTGAACATTCCCGCCGAAAGAAACTTATGATCTGGTAAGCATTAATACTGGCATGGATTTTTGTCCTTGGTAATGTCCATCCCAGGTATAAAAGAACCAAATTCCACGTTGTGAACATGCACTACCTACTGGAGTCCTTTTCATGCCCGAATTTTCTGCGTACGTTATTCAGGGATATCAGTGATGGTGCGTAGCGTATTTTACAGGGTTTTGCCCTAACATTGCATGATGAATAAGTACAAATCAAATCAAACTCCCAATCACTGAGATATCATCCACTCCCAAAGAAAAGCTTTCGCTAGGGGTTGTTTTCTGGCGCAATTAGTGATGATGAAAGTGATCAATCCACGCGGTCTGGTACAAGGGTAAGACGGTCCTGATCAGGACTTTGGATGACTAAGGTGGGTTATAATTCTTATTGAACTTATGAAATCTATCACTGAATGAGTGACACGGCTGGGTACCATAGTCGGCAGCGTTAACGCACTCGACGTCTATCTTTGTCTAGGTGATTAACTCTGATTATTTTTCTACTCTAAATTTGTTACTCTATCTATTTGACATTCGACCAGACTGCAATGCTGAGTAGTCATCCAAAATCACAACCAGATAGTGTGATTTTAGCAGGACTGAATTGATCTGGGGCAGCCCCATGGGCCATAATTTAGGTGGATCTTGTATTTCCCTAGCACAAATCACATCCAAGTAATTTTACGGCTCAACCCCAACTGAATCCCTTTGGATATTCACAAAAGTAGACCATTATCGTGAAAAAGTCCGCTGCACACACAGGGCGATGATCAAGCAATCAACATCGTGGCTTTTCAACATGAGGGTCACGGATTGGAACTGTTTCACTGCCGGTCAACCTCCTCCAATTGGAAGCTCTCAGCTGTTGAACATGATACACATTTAATTAATAGATGACGTGAGCGATTAAAAATGACGTTCATTTGGTAGCGATAGGAGTGATGTAGTTGGGCGTCCGTCCGTTGTGCCCCCACGTTGTATTGCACTTGACTAACACGTGTCAGGGATGTCACCGCACACGCATCTGCAGTGCGTGTGCAAATGATAAACAACTGTGGTTGCACACCAATCTGCGTCGATCCCGGCGATACTTTATAGGCCGAGATTGGTCAGCTTAATCAAGTACGCTAAAACCAACTAAGAACGGGACCAGAGGCCGAATTTTTAAATGTATAACAATGTTTCAGTGCCTGACAATATTGTTTTCGGATACGAATTAATAACTGCTACGAGTATAAGGTATCTTGATGGAAGCGTGATTGACTCACATCAACATCCGTTGAAACGTTCGATATCTATAGCTACACACGACACTATTGTCCCAGGAGGATTCTGAACAATGAAGCTATTCACCGATCGACCTTACTTATCAAAAGTAGCTCAACTTACTATAATTGATCTCCTTACTCCGGAATACCAAAAACATACCTCCGTTCTGATTATCTATAACAAGTAGCAATAACTATGTGCTTCAGGGAAATAATGCCACCGAGATTAACGTCGGACAGTATTCTTTAATGAACATTAACCATAGTTCTCATTTGTGAATTTCAAAGTATTCTGTTCATTCAGCTAATAATTGTCTAAACTTCTCATCGTTGTCAAAAAATAGTCATTATTCAATTCAGGAGAGGTGTATGAAGTACACTTTTACCATATTTTCAATCCAATATGGTAGTCCGTATTTATATGTAGTGCGATGAAAGTGACGTTGTTCACCTCAGGCCGAAAGCCTCCTGGATATCGAAAGGTCTCAGTTCACACAAAATGGAATATTACTAATGGTTCCCAAATAAACGCCATATCTAAGGATCACGAGTCTACAAGAGCCATTAGGCAATATAGCGAAGCCCTTGGGTAAGCTGACACTAAGCAGGAAGAAAACACATGACCAGTCACTCAGTACCGCAAATGCGCAGAAATACCAAATAGCTGCTGTATGTTCTCAACCCCAATGAATCAGCAGGTACCAAACACAGAATAAGGATACCAGGCTCAAAGGCTAGTGACCTGGATAACCTAGGATTCTGATTATCGAATGGTGGTAACAGGACCATGGTGCTTATGCATGTTGAATAATTATCGATTCGCAGCCATTTTACTGAGATGGAAATCAAGCAGCGTGGAAAGCACAGGGAGGCTCGACGAGCAACTACATTGCATCCAATCGGGTTTTGGAAACTGTTCAACTCGACCCGCAGAAAAGTTTAGTATGTAATTTTATGGTGCCGCCTGTGCATCCACTACACTCACATCGCAGCAGACAGAAAAGTAAACCTGTTGATCTCTGGAACATAAGCACATATTATATCCCATTTTTGTGAATGCATCATCGCCATCATCACCGTTCAGCGTTAAACAGTAAGGCCAACCTCACTGACCGCTGCCTTTCCCCAGAGTTACACGTTTATATAAAAAGAGTGAATATCCAAGGGAACAAGGAATGGATCTATACAAGTGGGAAAAGATAAGATGCCGCTACAGCCAACACATAGAACACAGTCCAACTGTACAAACGCACGTGTTTTTAATCATTCTGATTCGATAGAAAATGACAACACGATAGCCACTGTTCACGGTTCATTGCCATACCCTTCAGTGTTTCCAGCCAGCCAACTATTGGACGGATCTTTCGAAGAAGTGAGACACCTACTTTACCTAATTTCGCTGTACATTCTCTCATCCCACGTTGCCACGTCATCTGTTGACCTACACAAGCCTTCTTCCTTTCTTTGGGAGGAACACAAAATAGAGCAAGGTACGGTAGACGAGTGTTCGACATACGCAACAAGTGACCCAACGAGTGCAGTCTACTAAGTTACATACGCTGAAACAAGGTATTCAGAGAGCCGGCACCTAGTATTAGATTCCTGACCACACTAATCACCCTGTCACTCCATCCAATCCTAGGGATACCCAGTAGACACTGGTAGTCGAAAACCTCTAGCCGACGAACATGGCCCACACGCATACTTCATGTCTCACAACCGTACAACGGAACTGAGCGCATAGCGGCACAGTAAGCACAACCTTTCAACTTCACAGAAATATCAGGTCGACCTCACAAATGCTTCAGTCCGGCCTAGGCTTCCCGAGCCTTAGATATACGCGTGTTTACCTCCACTGCCGAGCCACCAGCGTTCGACACGCAGCTACCAAGATAAGTGAAACGGTCCACAATCCATAGTTCCTCTCCGCTCAGCGCTAAGTCCGGCACTACTGTCGTCCAGTCCTGTAACAGCACTTTTAACTTTGTGAATGCCACCAACTACGGTGTCTCAACTATATAGTATTACACATCGATTCTTTCGAAAGATGCCAAAAGTGACAAACCCGTTTTTGTTTTTTTTTCAACCACTAGCATTACTCGATATTCCCATTTACAATAACCGAATTCACTCGCTACACTTGTTATTCACGTTGTATTTGGAGTTCAAAAATTCTCAGGTACGTTGAATTTCGGATAACTGTCCTCGCGTTTTACGCCAATGCAGTTATGCCAATGAATTTCATGATTAGAAGAATGAACTTTCACTTCCCTCTGTAATGTCTGGCCGTCTTAGAACACAAACGGTAATAAAGGTACCGAAATAAATGTCCGAATAGCTAGAACAGATATCATCTGAAGATGCCCTTTGTGCCGGTGCCTGTTACCAACAGTAGACTGATTCACAACGCGTTATATGCACCGACAGAAACAAGTTGCTATAATTGCTTCTAGGTGAATTCGCATTGTAGCGATCTTGTATTACCCGATGTGACCACCAAGACTTTCAAGGTTGGATTAAATTCAAGTGAAAAAAAGTACGATTGGACTCAATGTAGTCATATGTAAACGGAAATGAAGATATTGCGTACAGCAAGAACCGTAATAGGGATGGAAAGGATGGAACTATCATTCAGTGGACCGGTGCTCAATGCCGCCTTGAGGTGATTTGTTTTCCATCACCGAGGATATACGCGATGTCTTTAACGGATTTTGCCATTAGCATCTGAACTGCCGTAAATTTGAGTTCAACTTCTAAAAAATGTGAATAGTATGAATCTATTAGTACTGGGAGGTGAAAATCGTGGCAAACAAAAATATCAAGGCGAAGATAATGGTTTTCACTTGAGTTTTTATGAATGTCCCATTCCAAAGCCTCCGATTGATGCTGACAAGGAAATTTTCAGGGCGACAAGAATACGAAAAGTTGAAACACCGAACTTGAGTTCGCCACCTCGTTATCTAAGGAACGACAACGGCGGTGCTTACTACATAGACGTTGTTAATTGTTTGCCAAGCGATAACAAAGGTAGGAGCGACAAATGGGACGCCCTTATCGTTTGGTAAGCCTTGGTGACAGAGGCTCGATGTTATACGATTCAAGACCATATTATGCACCCTGGTATTTTCGTCACGCAGTCCGTGAGAATTGCTTCTTTTTGGCTTTATTCATCACATGGAGCACCTGTTTTCAGCCAGTAGGTACTTATGCGAAGTAAACATTAAAAAATAAATCTCAATAACCTAATAGGATCTAAAACGACATGAATGCAAACTAAATTAAACTGGTGACAACGTACAATCATAACGGGAATGCACTAAACTCAAATGACTTGTTCCGAAAAATTACGAGCCCAAATAACATGTAAAACTTACTCATTTCAAATGGAAGGTCAACTGTCATCGGTTGTTGTGATGCCAGAAAGTGAAAGAATTAAGCAGACCAAAAGTATGCGGAAAAACAATGATGCCAATACTAATGAATCAGGCGCTCTGTACCTCGTTACTTCTATGAAATCTCAAGGTTATGGCCGTGGGATACCGGGAGCATACCCATGGTCTTGGGCCGACGAGGGACAATTAGGAGTGGGAATCAGATAAGATTCCGAAGAGACAGAAAAACTGATCAGCGCTGTTTATTGCCGGAAACCGGAACTGCCATTTAGCCTATCGGCTATCATCAAAGAAGATGAGGATTATTCGTCAACAGATTTTTATCCCTGTTGTTTCACAATACAAACACGATGGCAGCATTCACGGCCCCACAACACCGTACGCATTCATAGCGTTCCACGTCCCTTTTGTTAAACACCGGTCGCCATTTATCATCATTTTGCACTAGCTGTCTGATTAGTTACAAATTTACCTCACGGTGAAATAAAATGAAGTATCACATCGGAGACCAATTTCATAAGCTAAACAAAACAGTTCCATTGTTTGTGAATAAAGCCATGTGATTAGTTCCATCGCACTTGATTTTATCCGGTTCAGAACAGTGGTACAATTTGAATGTGAATGATATTGTATTTTCGTTTTTTGTTTTGTTTTCTCCTGCACACTGACAGCATTTTCGACAAAAGGATTCCGGCCCACAACCAACGTAGACAGTGTGGATGACCACGTTGAATAGTTGTATGATTATGACAACTACGAGTTGAACGATAAAATTGGAAAATATGCGGGAAAAAATGTTCAATTAACACAGTTGTTTTTTATCAGTTTGACTGAACGAGATGACATAAACATTATGTATTGACCGGGAATTTTCGGCAAAAATCTCAAAGAAGGCACCAAGAGAAGATAAAAAAACGAAAAGAAAAAATGAAGTGTAGAAACAAAGCAGGCTAATGTTGTTGGGCAAAACAGCTTCCATCGTCCCTTTTGATCCGTCGGACTGCATCTTCTGTGAATACCTCAGCCAACGAGACTGCGAGTTGACTGATTTCAGACGAGTCTTCTAAGTTGGTCAAAACAGCCACACAGACCGGGGGCGCACGCGACATCGCTGTGGTAAATTCCTCCGGGTCTCCATGCTCCGGTTGATCGGTATCCGCAATTGGACAACAGGGCAAACTCAGCAACAATGCAGTGGTAGAACCGACCGCACCACCGGTATGCAACACGAACAAACGATCGGGACATATGTTGCGTTCACTGATTGATCCCCCAGATCGCCTATCAGAGTTTAAAAATGATGTGCAGAAAACAAGATTCTGAACTGGTTTGATAAAATTTTGAGACTATTTCGATGCCGACCACTAACGCCATCATCTTCCTACTACTGGCAAAATATTCTGGGAGACGTTCCTCAGTAACTCAGAGGTTAGGCGTAAGATACTGCAACATAGAATTAGTACTGAACCCATATATTCTAGAGCGCTTCGTTAATTTAATACACCATGTGGACGATTACGCTTCAGAGATTATCTACAGAGTTCCATAACAAATGAAAGGCGTTCCGCGGCAAAAACTTGTTCACGACGAAATAAGTGGCGATTCGGCTTCGGGATCTCTATTTGCGGTCTTAAAAGTGATTTGTTAAGTTACTCCACCTGCTATAACCGCTAGACCTGGTAAGAATACAAAAACGTGAAGCATTGCGTAAGCCAACGCAACAGTCAGCCCATATTAAACTATTCTCCTTTTAAGTTCCACTTTTGAAACTATAGTAAAACTACTTCCAACTTTCCAGTGAATCTAAGGGCAACATTTACTCGCAAATTCACTTCATGAACAGGACCTTGACGGGACTTGCAACTAACCGATTTGCTCAGCAGAACCGGAAAGAAGGTGAAGATGTCAAAAACAAGCACTTTCTTTGCGTTTTTACTCCGAATGCAGCAGCGCGCACTTTCGAAAGGGCTAGAGGAAGAATGTGGACGTACCTGGACAAAAACCAACCGAGACCAGGTTGCCAAACTCCCTCCGAATTGACCGGATATGCATGCCACAATGTGGTCAGTGTGTCACGGGTAATAACACCTCGCGAATGCAAACGTCCCATGTAAATGTTGGCCAAATGATTAGCCACTCGAACGAGATCTGGTGCGGTAGACAAGATGCCACCACCAGCCCATTTGTACGAATTGTCCACGGTTGGTGTGTTCTCCAAAACCCCGTTTGCTTTGCGTCGGTATTGCCTAGTCGGTTCAAAACAAAGCTTCCAAGGCCAATTCGATAACAAAGCAATCGAAGATACGAAGAACAAAGAAATATTATTTGTATCTACCCCATATTTCTTTAGCTGTGGCCCACAATTCCTTAACTTCGTCACGAAAGCCTTAACCGTGCCATTGTAAGTCAAACAAAAATCCATCGGCATATTTTGAAGCCATGGTCTGCCTAAAAATCATTTTCACATAGATGAGTGTTGCAAAGTCGAGCGAAAAATTTGCAATGATGTTCGAAACGGGGTGATCCTATGCTGTGCAATTGACCATTGTGATGGTTTCAAAGGTAATGAGGATTTCCTTGTGTCAGCTGCGTGCGTCATCCTCGGATTAGCAACATAAACACTTCTCAAAACGGAGTCATTTTTAACTAGGGCTAAGAAGCGGCGACCTATTTTTTTTTACCGTAATGCTTTTTATTTTATGTCGAAGCTTGTAGATGTGAAACGGTATACCGATCAAGCAACACTGGGGCTTTCGCTTACAAGACTAGCCCACTTAGCCTTATCCTCCATTGCACTGTCGGTATATGACAACCTATTCGTTGCCAACGGGGCGACATAAATGTACCGCAAACAATTGGAGTGACATCATACAAACTTACCATTGTGTGAACTTGAAAATATGGTGTACGTAATCATGAGTGGAAGAAAAAGAACTTCTCGTTTTATCAGCAGTTAAGACCAAAATGGAGTAAATAAATGGGTGCGCATAAGAGATGATTTGAAAGAGTGGGAAATGTCTCAGCAGTGAAATCAAAACATGACGAACTACTGCAGCTACCCACAGCGAAATAATCCTCAAATCAGAATCTTACAAAAAGAGACTCAATGATGAACTGATCAAGCTTTTGTGTGATGTGGCTGATGACAGCCAACAAGAACACTATGACGGTTAAGGGACAGTACAGAAGAGAGCCCCCAGGTAATTCGATCAGTAGGTTAACTATTGACCGACTGCTAGCAGAACAATAATATTCGGTCAAAAAATTGACCATGTAGCCCGCGGAACTAAAATGGAACACCATCAAACCCAGAAAAGCGGAATAATTTCGATGAATTAGCATGTTTACCCGTCGCCGGTATCCTGCAATATGAATTCCACACTAGAAATAACGTGTATTTTAATAAGTTTCTACCAAGCTGTCTCATGTTTACTGCTTCTGAACAGACAGGTGTTCCAGCAATCCTTTATTTTTTGATAATGCGTCTGTAGATCGGTGGGCTTCCAGTGCAAAACGACACGCCAGCTACTAAATCCGCTTTCGCGCCAGTCTTTCCTTGAACCTCCTGGGGAAGGTGTTCAATGAGCTGAAACGGATGCGCCGTTTCACTGCCTTAGTATTTTTACATTATAAACTGCAGCATTGGAAACATTGCATTCATCCGTTATCTGCCAAATGGCTCAAAGATACTGTAACACCGTCTACGTTTTCATTTGATTTATGATACAGTATTTCATACAGCTACGACGATCAGCTTCGCAGCGTAGGACCGTTCCGCCTTCCCAGTGGTTCATCAAGCTATACAACACCCACTTCTAATTAAAAATGAACTTCAACAACATTCGTTGGCCTCCAAATTTTCAGCGGGTTTGCCTACAATGGCATTGCTTGAGTTTGCATGCTCCGAATAAAGCACCATGGATCAAGGTTGAAGGATACTGCATTCCGGCTAAGTCTTGATGGTAAAATGTGTGGGAAATGTGACAACATCCGGCTGCGAGATATTACAGTCTCTTAATTCTAGACGGATAATAGTGCATTTCATGTTATTTTTTGAGTGCACCTCATTTGTCAGTTACCTCTACGCGATAGGCCGGGAAAACGGAAATAAAATCTACTGGATGGCTTCATATATCGGATAAGATTCTGAGTAACTTCAGGTTCAACAGTAGCAGTGTCGCCAAAGGATGAGGACCACTAGCGAGCTCATCTGAAACTGGCAGTCCGTCCTTGAACACGGAGTTCTCCATTTTGTAAAGTTTAGAAAGAAAGAACAATGGAACGTGCCGAGTTTGTATCAAAAGTCCAAGACTTCGTTGGAGGTGTTTCAACGGTCCAAATGTTGCAGACGGAGTTTAGGCATTCGTAGCGAAGCGCGCGTCACTGTCTATAGGGATAGGCCTTCTACGTACAGACATGTTATTCAATATTTCCATTCACTTAAAGTCATCTTCACTGACAAGTTACGAACCAACCCCCAAGCCGTCTGTTATCTGATATAGCCTGCTAAAGGGTCCCTATTTTGACCAAGGGGAAATACTCAGAAGTTCGGGCTGGTTTTTTTGTCATGGTTACCGTCAGGCTATAGGAAGCAGGTGCTTTCTATGCCTTTCAGCGCACTAGTTCAATGTAGGATTATGGTTGCGATAGGCTACAGATTTATGCAGAGAAAAAAGGATTTGAAATGCGTAATTTTTGTAAGTTCATATCATTTATATCATTGGACAATTGGGAACAAGTTCCATAAAGAACACTAACTTGCTTCGAAAAGGGGTCATTTTTTCATGATATTCCAGGAAGGTGTCCCTGAGACCAAGAAATCGAAAAAGACGGCAAAGCTGAGTATCTATCTTCGCCCAACTGGGAATCGAATCCATCTTGGTCTTACCGCCTTCAGCAGGTTCGGCAGGCAATGAGAAAATCGGACCACTTTGGGCTGACACACGCTCAATTGCGGCCGATAACAAAGTGAACGCGTATGTGCTGTACAGGTATTTTTGACCAGGAGAATGAACCAATGGATCATCCTGGAACAGACGACAAGCTTCGAGCGAACTGCTGAACCGTTTGTTCAGAAGCATTTCTGGATAGGCCTGTGAAGCCATTACACAAGAAGATGGAAAGCAGCAAAGATATCTGATATCGAGTAAAAACAAAATAAATGTTTTAGAATCAAACAGGAACAAATCAGTCGCTAAGAGGATGAGTAAAGAGGAAACCAATTATCCAACGTAAACTCCATAAGAATCGGGAATTTTTACTGGCCTAGCAAAAAGCGTCATTCCGGAAAGGGCAGCATCGCTTAGCACCAACCGGTGTCAGAATGACGGTAATCACTGAAAAGGAGAAAACTTGCGATGGTCTTAGCAGCCGTGGAAAATCTGAGGTGAAAACTGACAACAAACCCGAGTCACGATACGGTTATCGCTCTCAGAGAATCATCACGTGAACCAGTGTTTTGATAGTGGGAGTACTAGTTTGGTTGGTTTACACTAACGAATTACTTCAAGCACTGGTCCCCGCCTCGGTTTTAAAGTGCTTCTGGTACCACGAGATTAAAGTTGGATAATCTGCTAGAATTCTGCGGTGCAGCGAGCAGTCATTTTGACGAATTATCCGTCGGGGGTGGGAAGCGGGGCCATTGCAATGAGATCTTTCTGACTTGCTCACAAAGACCTACGCAGGTTGGTAAATCAGCGGCTTCCTCCAGTTCCAATCCACTTTACAGCAAACAGCAGCCAAACAGGGTCCCGCGGTTTAAGGAATCGGCAACAAACAGCATCCAAGAACATACCGAGTAAAATGCCTTTCGCCGCCAAAGAAGTAAATGTGAAGCTCAATTACTCGACGGAAACAGTGGCACCTCACGGCCTGTGAACTTTCCGTCCCACAGATTAGGTCTTCTGATCAAAGCCTTGACCCATAAGATAAGTTATGAATTCAAACTGCGAATCCGTGTATCCCTGTGGAGTTCTGGGTCAATGAATTTAGGCGTCAAGCTAGGGAACCGCACTAACCCGACAAGTAATGCACCAGAATGATGGAAAACAGGAGAATGGAGATGGAATGACAGTTCCTGGAGGGCAATCCAACTTTGAACATTACCGCCATTTTCCGTAGTAACGTTCTGCGTGACAACACAGAAGTAAACAAAAGATTTGCGATCAGGAAAGAACCTGGAGTGTGACCTTGTCAGTGAACGTAAGTACTGAGCTGACAGGGAGAGGACGTCCAAAGTAAATATTAGAAACAATTATAATATGGAAAACAGAATGGGCTGATGCAAACATACAACAGCTAAAATAAGGTGAGGCAGGATAAAAGTCCTTGTTTTCAACTGACTTTATCACAAACCCATATACTTGAGTTAAACACTAACCGGTACTGCAGTATCCAGATCATTTCTGGTGGAACAAATAAGGTTTCCCTGTTTATTCCTAAATAGGACCGCATGACTATGAGCGCTCAAACTCGCTGCGATAAAATCGGTCGTTGTACATGAGGAACAGCATATTATACATCAATATCTTTGTTGACCAACGGTTGAAAAAACCACTCACAGCCTGCCCTTTGCCATCGCCTTCTTTGTGATAGCTTCGAATTCCACTAGTGTGATTCAGGAGCGTTCGGATTGGAATTTGTGCCTGTCGGAACCAAGCCGAAAGAGAGGAATCGGTCAGTGAAACTTCAAATATTTTGGAGCAACCGGAGTGCTCGAAAATTTGCCCCATGCAGCTACGTAGATAAGAGATGTGTACGGTGTGATGGAGACGTATGTAAACGATTGAATTCGAATTCCTAAAACTACGTGATTGATATCGGGGTTGTTATCACTTACGAAAATCAACTAGTTCTTTCACGGATGTTTCATCACATTACGTTTTACAGTAAATCTTGACCATAGAGAAGCGGTCTATAAAATATTGGGCAAAAACGGTAACTTCGGAGAGAGACATTACTCAAATGTCATAACACTGTACATCTAAATTCATTCGGTGCAGCGGTCAGCGAGGCCCACCGTGTTGCTTAATGTTGAACGATTATGACGACAAAGCATTCAACGTTCGCTGGGACTGAGAGCTGTCCACGAAACTCCGTCGGGTTTCGAGGTCCATACGAGCAAAACGGCATTACCGGGTATATCTTAAGCAATCACTGGAACAGGGTAGTTTGATCTCAATGCAGCTGGTCCCAACCAGCTCCATCTAGCCTCAGCGATCAGAGCACAACTCCGGTGCGGATCAGGTAACATGTTTCCTAACCAATAAGATTGGGAGATGCAGAAAGGCAGTAATGTGAACAAAGCGTCCTGAATCCTACAGACAACACGTCTGTTATTCAGGTGATCCTCTGGAAACTACTGGGGTCGAGGGAATGCGCGAATCACCGTTCGCCTTTGAACTCGTGTCATACTTAGTTCGGTATTCTATGTCATGTACATTTCACAATCAAGTTACCTTCATTGTCCCTTTATTGTCATGGCACGTTGTTTTACATAACCACGCCAAAATTCGCAAAACGCACTGCACAAAACTAATTTCGAAGATAAAACACAGTGGATAGGTCATATTTTTGTTTCAATTTCGGATGGCAATTATGGACAACAACCACGACACGTACCGATTCGATTGCCAAGTGACGCGAATCAGTGAGAGGGACTCTGTTTTGCATACCTTTACAGACACACTGATAGCATAGTTGTGTACCATAATACAATACATGAGCTGGTACATCAACTACCTTCTGGTAAATGGAAGGTCGCCGGAATAACTACTGGTCCGCGGTCGCACCGGGCAGGAATCAAAACAACCAATATTGTTGGATCTAGAAAACAATCACATTCACTCTAGCTGATACTTGTGCACTATATGTGTAGTTTAAACACGAATGTATGGCGAATACAGCCAAATAGTTTAAACGAGTTTCCTGTTTGACAACTTTTCCTTCAGAGAATAGCAGAAGTCAGAACGAAAGTTTTAGCCTTCGCATTTGCTATGTGATAACGTATAACACCCAGAATAAAATTTCGATCAGAACGAGTGAAAATGTCACAACAGCACGCTAAACCTGGTCAGTAGTTATAGAAACGAGTTAGCTGGAATTGGAAAAAACCACTAATCATAACAGCCTTATCGGGTGGAGACGCACGTACGGAAATTACCTGGAGCTACGTAAAACAACGAGCAGACAATGTACTTAAAGACAGCACCCAGAACTACTGTGACCAACTGTTTGCTGACAAGCACTGCATTTTGCTTATTTCAGTGGCAAACCCCAGAAGTATGACTAGGCATCGAACCAGAAGGGAACGAGTATCAGTCGAAAAACGGCTATAGCCAGATCATAAAACATTAGCGTTCGCATGGTGCTTTACACCGACATTTGGTAAAACCTTTTTCTGCCCATGGTTCTGAAGAACGGAAATACATCAAGTGCACAGGAATCGACTTCCACAGCCCATTCCACGATGATCGACCGGCCAAAATCTTGGCGCTCGGCGAGTCGAATACTGAGACCGGTCACTTCTCCATCTTGGTAGCCCTTCAACTGCCGTTGCCTACCTTCTAAAAGGCCTAGACATTGTTGCACCATAAGTAAGAGATTAGCAACACGGTACAAGAAGGTTCGGTCTTTCAGACCGTAATCCGACTTCCGTTTGAGATCTGTGGATACAGAACGCTAATGTCTCCTACCCAACAGAATCAAACACGTGTACTGTTTTGATAATTTTCCATTATGAGTCAAATATGTATCCTATATGATAAGCCAATTCACCAGATAATGACTCAACGGCTAACACTTGTTGGTTTCGAGGTGACGTCTTCGAACCAAAGTACGGCTGCACAAATTACCCTATAAGACGGACCTAATGACAGTGTGGTAAAGGCGAGTGAGTGGATCTAAATACGGCTGCTTAGTTGAGGTAAAAGACTGTGCAACAAAAAAACACCCGGACAAACCAAAATTCCTGGCCAATATTCTTTATGACAAAGTAAATGAGTGAAATAAATTGTTGGACTCGCATCACTCACATATTTTCCATTGACCATCTTTTGTGGAAATTCCGGGACATACGTGCGCACATCATCATCCACAGTCAGTTTTTTTTGGTCAAGCAGGCGACCGACCAGCAGTGAAGTGAAACTCTTACTAATACTGGCTATACGAAAAACGGTGTTTTCACGCACGCGAACCAGTTGCTCGACATCGGCAAATCCGAAACCTGGATAACGAAATGTAAGACAACTACACTGTTTGAACGCATACGACTGGATTGACTGTGAACATCAGATCATTTGACCACAAATATCTTAATTAACGAGCGAAGATTCGTTTTGGAATTAATAATATTCCCTGTAAGTTGGATAAATCTATCAGTAAAATAGGCAAAAAAGATTTCGATCATTACTTTGTCGGACTAGGAAGAAAACGTCTGGTCTTAAGGCTCTCTAATTCAATACACTTTCTTTTTTCCTTATCGTGACCAGTTTTTTAGTGGATTCCGTGAGAATCGCTGGAAATGAATTCATAATGATGTTTCACATTTATCCTGTACCTTGCCGAAAAATGACTTCAAAATTTTCATTCCAAGGAATTCGGTCGTTTTATTCATTTGCGCTTTCCTCCAATCCGTACCAAAGTGAAACTAAAGTGGGAAACGGTAGGCATCGGGCAATAAGCAGTCAAGCCAGCGGAGACTGCGCTAAAAGATCACCTTTCTTAGGGAGAATTCAGATATACCAGATACACGCCCGGGAACTGGTTCACCATTGGCGTATTGGTGCCAAAAAGATGAGTGATGGCAGGAAATTAGAGGATGTTAAACGCAACCAAGCGACATGTATCTTGATCTTGGAGTTGACGTTTTATCATTGTACGGCAAACTGAGGTACATGGTGGCATTGTGCACGCGATCGAAAGGGGAAAGACAGGTGTCGCGTGGGCCAGGAAAAATCGAAAAAGCTATCCCGGCCCATAAAATATGCACATATATTTTCTCCCCAGGATATCACTTACTATAACACAACTCCCTAAACAATATTCACTCACTGGTTCCTTATGTTGCGCGTTGGTACAGGCTATTGTCCACCTTGAAGATATACGTTAAACTTTGATTTCATAGATTATATTCCGTAACAGGTCACTTTAGTTTCCCCACAGATCAGAAGTTGAGCTGACAAATGTAAAAGGGAGAAAGGGCGATTTTCTCATCATATTCCAGAACAATACGCCAATAGAGATTCAGTAACATCGTCTAGGAGGCTCTCAATCCGCGCATTTATTTGCGAGGTTAAACAGAAGGGGCAAAATTAGATGCCGCAATCGAACTTCGCTGCAGACAACCATGAGGGCACGAAAGCTTGCTCAAAGCTTTGATTCGTTCTGAAGTACGACGGCAGTGGGAGGTGACAAATGATACATATTTTTGGAGCACACCGTTTCTCAATAGGCATTCCCGCTGGGCAATTCTGTCAACCGAATCCAAAGCCATTTTATCATCTAAGAACACAACTACGGTCGGTCTGAGATAGGCGTCTCAATGTTCTAACATATAACGATCAGGAAATACCCGTTCTGTGCAACCTGGATCAGGGCGAAGCCTTGCTTCTTACTCACTGATTCATTTGCCTGTTTCACATGCAGAGATACGGAAAACGATGGACGCTAGAAAGCATGAGGTAAACCGATTCCTCGACGACTGATACTGACAGATCGCAACCCTTCTTTGAAGACGAAGAATAAGGTCCATTCCATCCAGCCCGAAAAAATATTACCCTCCTCTTCTATACCTTGGAGAGCATGCACAGTGATGGTCTCAACATATCACATCATGCGTCTCTGAATACAATTGGCTGCAATCCCTTCTTTCTTCACTTTTGTTTTACTTCCTTTATTAATGAAATAACAATGTACATCATCTTTCAGGAAGAGAGCTGTGAGACAGAAAGGACTGCCAAGTAAGGAAGTTGGTCGGCAATGGGAGGATTTGAACCCACGACCTCATCTGATGGGCTGCCGTTTTCTGGAACAGGAAATTTGTGGCAACTAAAGGGTCTAAGTGAACAGCAAATTTTGGTTTTACTGAGCCTAGAGGCGCAAAACGCTGGGAATTGCATTCCGTATGAAATTTGGCGTTTGAGCCAAAAGACCAGTTGAATTAAAAACTAAAGTTTGCAGTTCATCTTCCTAGACCCCGATGAAGATTAAGGGACTGGTATTTCGTCGGCTTCATAGAGTGCCTCGCCGATACCACGCCCCTTAGTACCGATGGTCCAAACGAAATGGAACAATTTTTGAAGAACCAAAAAGTTGCAGCTAATCCCATTTTAGCATCGCATTCCGACGACCAGGTCTTGCGACTAATTTTTAAGCTTGCGGTGAGTTCATATTTCAAGGTTACGTGATTTTCGTTGAGACTGACCGGTAGATATCCGGAAGTCGAATGAAGTTTGCCAATATGCATTGATTGACTGGTCTGCAGATAATGACACAGTTGACAAGACAGGAGGAATTCAGAACAAATCTAACAGGATCAAGTTTGCCCTTCTAAACAGTGCGTAGATGGATGAGTCAAAATTCTCGGCTTCACAGAAATTGCTGTTCATTCCCCGTGTACCCGGTACTCCTCTGCCAATTGATTTCCATAATCAGAAACTCAAAATGTATCATACCATCAGAAGCTAATTTTGATGACAGGACTACGAACCAATCAAGCGTCCACTTAGGTGCCATAAACATGATATTTGATTTCCCCATACCAGCTGGACAGTGGCTGGAAAATGTATCGAGGTTCTCAAAAGGTTGTACAATCCTTAACCATCAAGATGCTTAAACCAGAGAGGGTTAGACTTCCGGGTTGTGGTGCTCAGGATCGCTCGACCAGATGACTAAAAACACTGAGAGGCAAGGAGCAGTCATAATAATAATAACAATGCTCAGATAATTGGTCTCTCATTTGTTTATTCACCGTTTTTCGTTCATTTCCTTTTGATCAGACGATGTTAAAGTTTCAACCGAGACCACAGCAGAGTTAACGGTTATGAAAACAAATGATTAACAAGTAATGTCCGAGGCGAGGATGAAGACTAGCGTGACACTTAGCTCGCTCCTCATGCTGCGCGAAACGCGACTAACAAGAAAATTTTATTTAAGTTAGGAAGAGAAACGGATTCAATGAATAGGACCACAAAATAAGAAGGATGAACGATGCCAAGGAAGAGCAGGAAGAAAAAAGGCTTCAGAAGAAATAAAATCCGTGACCGTGAGATACTCAGAAGTGTTAAAAGATGGACACTGATGACACAGGATTTGGTGTTGATACAGCTAAGAATACGATAAAAGTTGTAACACTGGACAGTGGCATCACCAGGAAACACCGAACTGAACTGGGTAAATTAGAGGAGAGATAGTTAATGAAGTACGGCTATCTGCGAAACAACAGGATTCATAGAAACAGTTGGAACAGAAACCCAACGACTCAAACGAAGATTGTCCTCTTACAAGCGAATCTTGATTTTCGTGGTACTTATGTCGGAAGAAGCCCGATGATCGACAGGTACGAAAAGGTGGGAAAGATAGAAAAAGGACGTAAAACAGGGACCGATTTCAAAGCATATATTTGAGGGGTTATGAGCAAAATGCCAGACAAACCAAACGGTCCACATACACTTAGAGATCAAATCGCTTGATGAATTTTCAGTTAATAATGTGAGTTATATTAAGACCGTCAGCTGAAAGGAAGAGGGTGGACAGGTAAGACGATCAGCTGAAGTAGACTGGCAGTTTCCTGCTGTGGTTCGCCAAAGAAAATTACAGGCTGGGTCGAAATCGGAACGACAATGTTGTGGAAAACAATCTCGACAAGAGGTTACAGTGCTCTGCTACCAGTGGCGGATGGGACTTCGTGACGGATTAATTGTTATTTGGCTCTGTATGGTCAGTGAACTTTTGGTTTTGGCTTTCATAAGGCGGGAGAAAGCGAGAGCCGATGAGCCACGGAATGGTGTGCACTCAAAGGATGGAGCGTGGTAAATTGCGCCCTAGAATTCGGAGAATTCAGGTATTTCATTTGTCCTTCTATCTATGTCTCTGCCCTTTCACTTCCTATATGTGACGAAGTACACTATTTTCAGGAAGCGATTCTCATCCAGTTAAACGCTCCCAACTAAGGACGGTGACCGGCAATGAAAGGATCGGAACCGCGATATCTATGTTACAGCACAAAAACTTCCTGCCTTGGACTACTGCAGGTCAGGTTCGCCGCATTCAGAAAACTGTGGAATAAAAATCTTTCAATCAAGGAATAACAACTGCAGTGAAACCAGGATCATTAAAACAAGAAGACGATTACTCCATAGAACGGAATGCACCTACTATCAGGAAGATCACAAAGAAAGTAGGCAGAAATGACCATTTGACTGGTTAGGTTCTAAAAATTACCAACGTCTTCCGTTTGATAATTCTGCGCCGCCGGATGCCGACTTGCGAGAGTAACGTCTAACAACAACGGGCAGGATTTCGCCCAGATCAATTTTGAATGCGCCTAATATCTGCCACTGACTAGATACTGGAAATGAGACAAGCAACCCTTCCGGCGAGCAACCAGCAGTTTTATTTTTGAAAGGCGTCTGCCACTCAGGGCTATTCACAGAAAGAGTGGATCTGAAATGTCCCAGCGTGGTCGCGGATAACGTCCTCAGGCCCTCAGTTGGGTGTTCGATCTGATTGCTTATCGAAACGTTTCCAAATGATCGGTGTCGCAAATAGCCTCTGACGAGGGAGTCACACGCACTGCCTTCTCGTGGCGGAGTTGTTACCATTAAAATGCGATGACGAAGGCGAATGCCTGGCACTGCACTAGGTTGACTGATCTTTAGTAGTTAGTCGAAAGGGAGTTGGCTGAATCCTGATTCCAAATCAACCACGGACGGCGTAAGAAGCATTCGGCCTCATGGTCATTGCCATTTGTGGCACCGAGGTGAACTGGATTCTGATAGACCGCCGATGACGTGAGGATGTAACGGAAGAACTGTCATGTGTCGTGAACCATACGCATTAGTCTCTTTTCTTTCCCGTGTCTAGCCCGGTCTATTCATCCTTCGCCATGGTCCCGATGGCACAAAATCTGCAAACAGATTCATGCGAAATATACTATACCATAAAATATACATAAGAAGAAACAGCATCACAGAAAAGGTCGTGAAACTCCCATGGCTCATGCATTCCCACACACAGCCGAGAAAGCGTATACCGTGAACTATCAAGCCCAGTCACAGAAACCAGGGCTATTCAATAGGGGTACGCCATCTCCTAATGCTTGTTTAACTTCGTCATCGACAAGTTAATGGAGCATGCTTTCAGAGGTCTTCAGAATGTAGGTGTCTAATTAAGGAATGGAAAGGATCTCTGTAGCCTAGATTATGCAGGCGGCCTCGTGCACCTGTTCGAATCCACGGGGAGCGCTCAGCGTGCACTAGACAAACTCACGAGGGGTGTAGCTTCGTTCGGGATGTGCTTGGCATCTTCACGGTGTAACATGCTGTTGCAAGACTGGACGGCTAATAATGAGGCATGAACTCCGTGCAAACTTGCGTAGGGATCGCGAGATCTGGTGTTCTCAACAAGCTTCGGAGATGGAAGGTACTGCCACCATGGAAGATTCCCGCAAGCTGTCCCACCTCATCCGAGCTACCGGTAAGAAAGCTCTGGGTGTGAACGAAACGATCCCTAAAGCTGCCGGTTCGCCTATCCACAAGCTGCAGCGACGTCTTGTATGGTGGACGGAGCACTTCCAGGGACAATTCTGCTGGCCCTCAGCGCCTTCCGCAGCTATTCCGGCAAGTGTGCGGTGGCCTATTACAACGGATCCACCGACTGAAGCGGACATTCTTATGGAAATCCGAGCAAAAAGCACCAGATTCCGATGGGCTTTCCTCAGCTCTGTTTAAAGGAACGGAACTGGTCAGAGGATTTCAAGTGCTGTTCTCGAAGATCTGGTACTCCGAGGTCCCCTCCTAATGGGGAGAGTCGATCGCCGCCCCATCTTCGAAAAGGGCTTGCGCAGTGACTGCGCCTAATCCAGAGAGTGTCAAAGCTGCTTGCGTCCGTCATTTTCCCCAGGTTGTACAACACGCGTGAAGAGCAAACTTGTGAAGAACAGGATGGGTTTCGGGCTAGTGGTGGATGGGTCGATCAAATATTTACCCCCCTCCCGGCCGGTGCTAGAGCTTCGTTTTACCTTCCAAAGACCAACGGTCATCGTGTTTTTGAGCATTCGAGCAACTTGACTCTCCTGATAGGATCGCACCAGGACAGTTTGTTGAAGTATGGAGTACCTGAGAAGTATGTCAGTCATCAAGGAGTTGTACCGTCATACCTCAGATCAGGATAGGGTCCATGGCTAATTTTCGCTACCCTTCGTCGTCTCCAGTGGAGTACGGCAAGGCTGACCTATACTCCCATTTCTTTTCAAATTTGTCATAGAGGA
Source organism: Fasciolopsis buskii (assembly GCA_008360955.1). Taxonomy (NCBI): domain Eukaryota; kingdom Metazoa; phylum Platyhelminthes; class Trematoda; order Plagiorchiida; family Fasciolidae; genus Fasciolopsis; species Fasciolopsis buskii. Next base: position 62,731 of record LUCM01008086.1, read on the forward strand.
TATTCTATAGAACGCTTCATCTCGTCTTCTAGGCAGTGGAGTTGAACTCCTCCCAGGGAACAGCTTATAATATGCCAATTATATGGCCTCACTGAGCGACGATGCAGAGGAAATCTAACGCGCGCTGAACGAATTAGTGATTAGGGTCTTCAGGTACAGCATGTCCTTTGCACCTACAAAGTGCAAAGTACTTCTTTAAGACTGGCCAGAGATTGTTCCTGCACTCATACTTTGTGGTGATCGGTTAGAGGCAGTCAACAGCCTCAAGTACCTCGGGAGTCTGATCACAACTGGGGAGGAGGTCTCATCACGAATCGCTGCAGTCCGGTACGAACATCAAGTGAACAATGATAAAGTGCGTATTTCTGAGTTGATTGCTGATAGGGACCCCCGGGACACAGGGACCACTCTTCACTCCCGACAATCTGAACACATTTTGCACGTACCTGCTAACCGTCTACCTTCTCCTGATCGTTTTGCCCTTGCTGAGCATCCTTAAAAGAAGCAACGCGGAGGTCTGCTTACATCTTGCTAAAGAAACAATCTGAGATTAGCTTTTGTCGATACTTCCTGCCCACATAACCCTAAGCTCAACGGATGAAGACCATATTTGATAAAATTTGACAAAACGTGGTTTAAAATCAGTTAGCAGCACAACTGACGCACACCCAACGTCGTACGTAGAAAACACGAAAATAATCACAAATTGTGTAGTAGAAACATGCATATATTCTCACTCCACGATGTCACCCTGTGTTAACCAATGCGTGGCTTCCACTCAGTTGGGGAGATGGAAAACAGGGCATTCTACGGAAGACGAGTGCTCCCATATACAAAATGTGATCCAACCAACGAAGTCCGTTAGACCCGACAATATGTCCACTGAACCGGCGCCTAATACTAATCTGCACACAATTCACTCAGTCACTTCATGCAATCTTAGCGGTGCCTCATAGACAACTGTAAACGACGAACATACTCAGCACGCAAACTTTATACCTTACGACCACAGAACAAAACAGGGCGTACCGCGTCACAGTACACACGACCTTTCAACTTTAGTGATATCGGATCGATGCCACAGTTGTTTTAAAATAGTCTGTCTCTCGATCGTTGGATATACGCGTCCTCAGCTCGACTGACGTGCTACCATCCTTTGCCAGACAGTTAGCGAAGTAACTGAGACGGTTAATTCCTCTTCATCGAGTATCAAGTTCGGGATAAGTGTCGTCCAGTCTTGCAACAGCATGCTACACCGTGAAGATGCCAAGCACATCCCGAACGAAGCTACACCCCTCGTGAGTTTGTCTAGTGCACGCTGAGCGCTCCCCGTGGATTCGAACAGGTGCACGAGGCCGCCTGCATAATCTAGGCTACAGAGATCCTTTCCATTCCTTAATTAGACACCTACATTCTGAAGACCTCTGAAAGCATGCTCCATTAACTCGTGGATGACGAAATTAAACAAGTATGGAGAACGAACTCGAACCGTACTAAAATCGTTTGGAGATGGACCGAAAGCAAACTACAGGGCCAACAGTGTTTCACAACAACCATCATCTTCGTAGTGGAGGGCTATTTGAATAGCTCGGCTTGTTGTCACGCCTGGCTGTTTGAGAGCTTAGACCATTACGTACCACTCCAAAATCGGCGACTTGGGGTGCCAGTTTCATTTTTGAGTACAGTGTGCATTAAAGGTTATAGATTAACGCCAGTACCAAATAGCATATGTTCCAAATAGGCTATAAAAACACTACATAAAGATGACTTTTTGCCGTGGTGGGAGAAATTAGTACTTATTTTGTAAATCTTGATGTTTGTCTTTACATCGTCGGAATGACGGTTAGAGATAGCGGAAAGTAACTCATTCAAAAAAGCCTCAACTATCAGACCAGAAGAGGAAAGGGAAACGAGCACAACAAAAATGGCCTAAGTGGCACCTAGCGGTTCACTGAAAGGGAGCATACCTTTGGAGTACACAGTTTTGCCACCGACGGAGACACAAACAGACATGCCTGGACAAGCGTTTTTCTCCTAGGAATGCATGTCGAAATTAGATAAATTCACCTTGTACTGTAAAATCAAGTCGGTAGCGAGACGGTGAGGGTTGGCAGTTTTTGTAAAATCCAATGGCTGTTCATCCGGCTTCCGTTTTCCGTGGTAACAAGCCGGTACAGCAGACACAACTGCAGCAGCGATTGCCCATGGAGCGGGATGGCGCATCTGGAAACCAAGCAATCCCATGTAGTATTAAACACGGTGGTTAAGTCCAATTTCACAAATCCCCTTAATATACTGCTGGAGATATTAGATGCTACGGACATATCAGGGGAAGACCGCACCTAGGTTACATAGTGGCATGGCCAACAAATAAATAGCAAGGTGGAGTTAAAAAAACAGAAGACGAACGACCTCAACCACAACTAGAATAAAAATTGCAGCATGTTACCAAATCTAATTCCTCCAATTGTCGCGAAGGACGACGATCTAGTGGACACCATCCTAGTTAACCAACTCAACCCACTCGAGAAAGCCCATCGTATAGGATTTTCAAACCTCCGCGACGTCATAAACTGATTACTTTGACTAACCTCCTAACCATTTATTGCCTCAGAAAACAGCTTATACTGGTGGAATATATCCGTAAGTACAAGCAGCACGTTTCAAGTGGTCTACTCCAACTCAGTGCCCGTTAGATCACATGAGTTCAGTGACCCAAAATCCTAACCCTAGCCTCCGACGTTCTGATCCACACCCATGGAATCGCATCATCAGTAAGCCCGTCCTCATTTTTGTTTGCGCCTATTCTATGGCCACACTATCCCGAAAATCACACGTCCTGTAGAGCTGATCCTAGATAATAATCCCCGACTTCAGTTTCAATCAGAGCTTTCGATGCTTTTGTTGTCCCAACACAACCCCCAGGATCCCAGAGAACACCTATTGCCCATGTTTGTATCTCACAATGGAGACTGCGACTTCGGAGATTAAGTAAGACAGCCTTTGGGATGAAAGCGTCCAAGAAGGACGTAAGAGCTGAGGCCAGAACATAGTGCAGGGGCTTATCTGGAAAAGACAACAGTGCGTCTATCCAAAATGTTTAATAAGACGGCGTCAATGCTATCACAATGAGACTAATGGGCTCAGCGATAACTGTTCGGAGTGGAATAGGGGAGAAACAAGACAACGAGACTATACCTTGAAGTGGTGTGACGGATTGCGTGCCTCCATGATCCAACGAGCTATACAGGATGGCTTATCTCAAGCCGAAGATCCAATCATGCCTGGAAGATCAATGGGTACAGGTCTGACGAAGTAGTCTCCTGGTCCTCCAAGTTGGGGGTTGATCTGAATTAGCAGCTCAGTCGGAAAAACAAGTGGAAGACTAATTAATCCAAGTAGATGGGCGCCCACTCAGCTGTACCCCGCTGCCTTGCGGTCAGGTTCTTGTCAGAACCAAAGGCTTTGGTTGAGAACCCTAATCGTTCTTCTGCTTAGCGGCTGGACGCCCTAGCAGTACCCGCCCATCAATCCCCATGAGTTACACGCCTACAAATAATTCCATACTGCATCGGTCGTCGCGCAGGATAATCAGGACCGCGCTGCCCATTGCACGGAGAGCATGTGGATGGGTAGCGATAAGTATGCCACTGTTCAGAGTTCCCTCTCTTTTATCCAACCAGTCTCTTCTGTCTCCAACCCAATCTGTTTGCCCCTTCTGCCTACCCATAGTATCTCCATTGATAACACGCCCGATACTCCCAACGGTTTATTGTCAAGTAGTGTAGTAGGTGGTTTTCAGTCTGTCAGCTCACATTTTCTCAAGCCTCGCCAGCCTCTGCATCTGGGTTTCTTCAATGTGCGCACTTTAATGCAGGCTGACCAACAGGCGTGTTTGGCTCTGACAGTGGACTCACTTTCGATTGATGTCTGCTGCGTCAGCGAAACACGAATTCGGGATTCGAGTAGAGTAATTCAACTAACCGCACCAAATGTCTCGTCCAGATATTTTCTTCGCACTTCAGGAGACGAAGCACCCCAAGCTGTGGGTCAACGCGCGATAGCATTAGTCTTGGGTGAGAAGGCTGAAGCAGCCCTTTTAATTTAGATCCCAGTCAACAGTCGCTCATGTGCCATGAGACTGCAGGGATCAGTTGGCGTCCGAAAGGAAAGTAGTGTTAAGCGCAGTTTATTTGTTATCTCGGCATACGCTCCAACAGACTGTAGCACCGACATAGAGAAAGACGAATTTTATGATGACCTCGTCACTCTTGTTCGGAAGAGCAAACGCTCTGACATTGTAGTGGTAGCCGGTGACTTTAATGCACAAGCTGGAAAACTTGGTGCATCGGAGTCCTGTTTAGGTGGGCGATGTGCCTTGCCTGCACAGCGAACAGACAACGGGGAAAGACTTCTCCAATTCTGTGCAGATAATCATTTATTCCTATCTAGTACGAATTTCCGACACAGTTCGCGTCGCACAGCGACGTGGCGTTCTAACTCGACAGGTTCACTGAGTCAGATTGACCATATTGCAGTTAGCTACCGTTGGCGCAGTTCTGTCCAGAACTGTAGATCATACTGGACCACGTACATCGAATCAGACCATGCGTTAGTTTTATTGCGATTTTTGCTTCAGCTGAGTGACCATCGATGCAGGCCACAAATCCGATTGGCTGTCGAACGTTTGTCTGATTAGGCTGTTCGCAACAGCTACGAACAGAAACTGTCCGAGGAACTAAGAACTGTGACTAGTGGCAATGTAGACGATCAGTGGGATCAAATTAAACAGGCTATGCATTTGGCAGCGAATTTCGCCTGCGGTCCCAGATCTAGTGTTCAGCAAAAACACTGGATATTTAAAGCATCGCTAATTCTAATGGAGCAAAAACGCGAGCTGCCTAACTGCAAGGAAATGAATAAGATGCGTCGGCAGTTGCAGCGTCAGTTGACCATAAGCCTTAGGAATGACCGCAAAAGCTGGTGAGTCAAGGTAGCCGGAGAGGTGGAAGTGGCGTCCGCTTCAGGTAACAGTCAAAGCTTATACGCGACAGCGGTGGGCGGCGAACTTTGGTTAGTGAAGTCGTGTGCGATAGGACTGGAGAGCTCATCCATGGTAGACAGGAAAGACTGGACCGTTGGGCAGAACATTTCAAGGATCAGTTTAACTGGCCATACGCTATCGTATCTAGTCCGACGTCTGGAGCTGTGAATCCTTGGGAGGTGTCACTTGATCCCCCAACGGAAGTGGAAGTGGATTCGAATATTCGGCTTCTGAAGAGGGGAAAAGCTGCCGGTCCCGACGACCTTCCCCCAGTTCTTTTCAAATTGGGTGGAGAAATGCTGATGAAATCACTTACCTCCTTGCTTCGTGATATTTGGAACGAGGAGCATATCCCGTTATCGTGGGGTGAGTCACTGATTATACCCATCTTCAAGAAGGGTACACCGAGTGACTGCAGCAATCATCGTGGGATTAGTTTAATTCCGATAGTTACTAAGGTGCTAGCTTCGATAATGCTGCGCCGTTTGACACCGATTCGCGAGAGTAATATCCGCGAACAACAGACCGGATTTCGACGAGGCCGTGGCTGTGTCGATCAGATGTTCACTTTTCGCCAAATAGTAGAAACGCTAAACACAAAACGCTGCCCTGAGTTTATAGTGTACTGGACCTGAAAGGCACCTCACAATCAGTGGATCGGGCAGCTCTAGTTAATACTCTCCATCGAAGTGGGCTGGAAATGAAGTTAGTAAACCTGTTGCAAGCATTGTACTCGCATACCTATGGTCGCGTTAGGGTATACGGTGAACTGTCACGTTCATTCGAAACAACTAGTGGCGTTCGACAAGGGTGTCCGATCTCTCCATTCCTGTTCAACTTCGTCATGGACGAGGTGATGGAAGATGCTTTAGGGGGTCTCCGGGATGTAGGAGTCGAACTGGGAAGTGGAGGAAAGCTAAGCGACCTAGATTACGCAGACGACGTCGTGTGCCTGTTCGAGTCTGTGGACTATACACAACGGGCACCAGATAGACTCTAGAGATCGGTCGCTCAGTTTAGCATGAATTTTGCATCTTCAAAGTGAAAAGTGGTGCTGCAGGACCAGACGAGAGCGGTGCAGAATTTGGTGGTTGGCAGAGAGGAACTTTCGATTGTGGACCGTTTCACCTACCTTGGTAGCTACGTGTCCAAAGATGGCAGCTCGGGATTGGAGGTAAACATGCGCATATCCAAGGCTCGTGCAGCTTACGCTGGATTGAAGCACTTGTGGCGTCGACCTGATATTTCACTGAAGTTGAAAGGTCGTGTGTACTGTGCTGCAGTGCGTTCAGTTCTCTTGTACGGTTGCGAGACATGGAGTATGCGTGTGCGCCATGTTTGTCGACAACCGATGTTTACGTAGCATGGCTAGGATTGGATGGAGTGATATAGAGGTTAGGAACTTGGTTTTGGGTGCCACTTCTGAGAATAGCTTGTTTCAGCGTATGAAACTTGGCAGAGTACGCTGGTTGGGTCACGTGTTGCGTATGACGAACACTCGTCTACCATACCGTGCCTTATTTTGTGTTCCTCCTAAGGAATGGAAGAAGCCAGGGGGAGGCCAACAGATGACGTGGCAACATGGGATGAGAAAATGTACAGCGAAGTTAGGTAAAGTAGGTGTCTCACGCTTTCGTGGTTGGGGTCCGAAAGACTCGTCGACTTGCTGGCTGGAAACACTGAAGGATATGGCAATGAACCGTAACGCAGTTAGGCGATCGTTGCTGTCACCTTCTATCGTCATCGAATGATTCAAAAACACGTGCGTTTTGTACAGTTAGGACTGATGTTCTGTGCATGTTGGCTGCAGCAGTATCTTATCTTTTCCCCGCCTGTGTAGGTCCACTCCCTGTTCCCACTGGTATTCATCTGTTTTTATAAACGTGTAACTCTGGGGGAACGGCAAGCGGTCAGTGAGGCTTGCCTTGCTGTTTAACGCTGAACGTGATGATGATGATGATGATGCTTTGCTATTATAGATACTATCTTTATCAGAACATAGGACATCGTCCTTCCGTTTCAGTTGCATTTTGGAATGTATTGGAACGGATTGTATTCCTGCGCCTATTGACTTATAGTTCAAGAAGCCGTAAAAAATACTAGTAGCCACGCCCCGTCCAAAGTAATCTTAAAATGCACTACTTTGAGGGATCGGATAACAGTTTCCGGCAATTCATTCCGTGTGTTTATTATCATGTCAGTGCTACAATAGTGAAAATAATGGGCTCAAGAGCTTAGTAGGCAGAGTAAGATACGTCAAGAACGGAACAAGAGAGGAGAGATGATGGATAGGAAATGCGGAGGTTGGATATATAGTAGGAGATACTCGTCGTGCAATCACCCAAGCTAGCCTTAAATTGCACAATGATAACAGATTTGCCGACAAACTCTGGAAGTTTATTCTAAGGGTTGATTGCTTCGTGTGATAGGTTCGTTAGCACGGTTTTTCAGGCTCTGGGTTGCCTCACCTCCAGTGCGCGTCCCTCAGACTCATTTGTATCCAGGAAGATCAGTACTGTTCCATGTGAGTTGTTAACACACGTATTAGGTTGCCTCCCAACCTGCGGCTTCCCAAGGTAAGCCGTCTCAGCACTTTGGGTCTCTCATATGCATATGGTCGCATCGAAGTCGAACCCGATCCGGTCAACCATCCAGTAGGAATCACGCAATTAACCCAAAAACAACAGGGACCGACTATTACAAGCGCTGGTGAAAACAAGAACCGAACAGCGGTTACTTAACCCACACACATACACAACTCCACCCACTTTTCTTGTGTTCTACGGGTTGTAGCGGAACGCGGATTTGTTTCTCCAGATCGCTTGTTTAACCGAACGATGACCGCCCAGCGCGGTCGCCATTTGTGGGCTGCTCACTCACGCCCCGCTCGCACGCTCCTGTCAAAATATACTCAACTTGCTACCGCTTCCGACTATCTTTTTTCTTGTACCGGTCATGTGTCACGGTTGTCAGTATGGCAATCGTACAGAGCCGAGCAAGGGTAAAGCACAATTGGTCACAACGGTTAAGGGCAAGCAAACGCAATACGAGATCCGCGCTAAGACAATCGGTCTTACAGGGTGATTGGTTGACAGGATGATGATTACTGTCATGTAGTGGTCTAACCACCAGTGGCAGGTAGTTGAGAAACCAGCATATGTAAACACTGCGTGCGTCTCCTTACAGGTTTGACCACCGTCTTGATTGACGCCCACGGTGAAGGAGTCCTCTTGGCCACAAAACAGGACAAATGCCCCGTAATTCCAAACATGCGGTTAGTTAGCCTGAGGATTTGTCGTTGGCCGCATTGATAAGGCTGATCGGTCAGAAGGGTATAAAACGCACAGGCGTAACGAAATAACGCAGTTCCATCCAGGTCGCTCACGCTGACTGGCTATGAAAAAGACTACCAAAACAGCGGCCAACCAGCGACCACTGATTCGTTTGTTTTTGGCAAGTAAAATAAGCGCCCAAGCATGATAATTACCGCTGTCATGCTGGCTGGGAAATTACTTCGCTTACACTTATATACTCCTATATGAAGTACACGTACAACTATATGGGCGCGCCAGCAGCTTCCGAAAAGTCCCCAATGCAATTTGAGTAGTACATGGATGCAGGTTATTTAACGGTATTGCACAAGCACACACCGTCAAGTCTTTTGAGGCAGGCT